>CM069541.1:45177500-45430000 GCA_035773235.1 Eospalax fontanierii
TGTGGAAAGTCTGCTTCTGTGGAACATAGCATGCCATCATGATTCTGGAAAAATGGAGTGCTAGTCTGCGTATTTTTACAGAGATACTTCATAATATTTCTCTGCATCACTAATTCTGAAAAAAAGCTGCTTACAGTAGAAGAGGATTGGCTTTGTTCATTTCTCTAAGGAGAACACTGAACACCAGACTGGGACTGTGTGTGGGTTTTTCAAGTCTGCCCTCGGGGCAGATTTGAGAACCTAAATCTTACCAGGTGAAAACCAGAAGAAGATGCCTTAGAAAAGGAGAAGCAGTAAACACCAGACTTGGACCTAGCAAAACACAAGACGACCTTCCAGGGTAGCTCAGCCGGGTCGGAGATCAGTATTCTTGGTAATTTGTTGGTTTTAATCTCTTATATAGATATCTGTAAGAGAAACTTTCAGGGCATCTGTATTTTGGTAAATGATTCTTATTAAAGACATTTCATTTTCTGTGCCTTTTTAGCACTAGAGGACGCATTTAGGTAGGAGAAGAAGCTCACCAAGGTGTCTGAATAGGCTGAGATTCAGTCCTCCAAATGGGCTTTTATGTACTGAGCTTTGACCATCATGAGATCACTTTGCTGTGTCCTTAGCCATCCATATATCACCTCTTGGAGCCAGTGTTTCTTCTTCAGGCTGGGAAGAAGCACTGAAGTGGTCAGAGGAGACAGATTCATGCTCTGGATAAGAACAAGAACTGTTAGGATGGACTGCCTGGTTTGGCACCTCAGTTCCATGACTGCAAACTGGTAAGAACTGCATTTCCTTATAGGACCCTGTGAGTGTCCATGAGGTCCTGTATGGGAGTCTCTGAGGATGTAGCCTCTTATAAATGGCAGCTATTCTTATTCCTGTGCCAACCACTGAAACCCACTGGGAGGACGGAATGAGAACAGTTTGTAAACTTCAGCGTTCTAGTGGAAAATAAAGACTTAGTAGAACTAATATGCTTTTTTTATTTGAAACAGGGAAAAAAATGTGCCCTCTTTTCCAAAATCCTTTTGGGGTCATAAGCTAAGAATCTCAAAGAACAATTCATGCCATTTATAGGAGATAGTTTCTTCTTTCCAAAACATTCTAAAATTTAATTTTATAGTAGATTTTCTCCAAAATGCCTATTGTTAGAATCAGTTTAGAGATTTGGCTTTTGGATACTTTTTAATTATCCCCCTCCTAGAGTTAAAAAAAAAATAAGAAGGAAAATAAAATTAAGTTGCAAGTTATAAAAGCTGTGTTTAAACTGTGAAGATATTAAACTGGAAATAAATATATAATAACTTAAATACATAAACTCTGAGGTCAGGAAGAAAAAGTGTGTTCTTTTATTTGAGACCATTATAGATCACACACTGATCCTCTCATTTACAGTGAACGGAATAGCAATCTACTTTAGAAGCACTACATCAATATATAAACAGTATACATAGTAGAAACAATCGTTTACCTTTTCACATACCACTCACTGGTGATTTAGACTCCCAGTGCCCAACAGTATCTCAAGTAGAGCATGAACAGTGGTGATATTCAACCAAAACTGGTAAAAGGTAATGGCATGAGGCAATTTCCAAGTGGTTTAATGGTTGGTTGTCATTCCTCTTTAGTTTCAGTACTGGAAAGTAATTGGCTAGGCATTTTGGAGTTTATACAGAGCTTGATAAATCTAGAAAATATGAAATATTAATTCCATCTAACATCTATATTTATTGTCAAGATTCTATTTGAACATACAATGATTTAAAATGTGTGTCATGGATATATTAACAATATATAGAGAGGAACAGAGAAGAATAGGTATTGTTGAGTCACATGCTTAAGGTGAAACAATTTAGTTTTAGGGGTACTGAGAAGAACTGAGATGGGCTGTAAAAGAAAATGACTCTTTCAAATAGAAGTGACTAGACTTGGATAGAGTACATCTAACTTAAAGCAGTTTGCAGCAAATGTGTTTGATTCCTTCTTTTGTTGGTAATTGCTTTGAGTTTTGTGTTTTTGAGACCCCAGCTGGCCAAGAACTTGCTATGCAGTCCAAGATGACCTCGATTTCAGAGATCCACCTGCCTCTCCCTCCTGAGTACTGGGATTAAAGGTGTTCTCTAGCACAGCTGGCAGTTTTCCACATTTTTGACTGTAACTTTTATTTTTGTAGTACGGTATCACTTAGAACTGTCCACCTATGGAAAATGTTTATAGAATTTCTTCTTTTGAAGAGATAATGCATATGATAAGCAGTTTTTAATGGAAGGATGTTGGATAGGAGGTAGCAAAAGAGATCTGGAAGCTTGGAGATGATAAAGGAAGGAGGGCAGGGCACTGAGTTCAGGTCCAGGGGAGTAACTGGCGCAGGTGGCCTGGAAAGTGATGAAGGTAAAGAGCTTGGAAAGGTTGTGAGAACTGAGAATTGACTTTGATCTGCCTTAGCTTTCTCAATCTTCAAATTTATCTACTAGCAGACCTCCAAAACTTGCTTTACTTCTAAAAGCCAACAAGTTCTACAAACATTTTAATAGACCATTCTGTATTTAAGAAATAAACTAATAGTAAAACATAGAGAAATGCCAGCATAACTTAAGTTAAACACACTTTGTAAGACTTTTCAGAGCTTTGAATAACTTATGCACAACTCATGAATATTTTTCAGAATCTAGAGGCTGATAGATGCATTATCCTAACACATAACCCAATGGGCTTCTAATGTTTTGCAGAATACCTCGGAAAATGATGCATTTCATTAACTTACATTTATTACATATTAGCTTACACTAATGTACATTCATTAGTTCAACAAATAGGTGATGAATGCTTTTGAAATACCACATATTTGTGCAAGGAAATAATGGTACAATATAAGTATATGGTCCCTATCACTATTCTTATGTATATCATAATTGGAAAGGGTAGTCTGCAGGTCATAAGCATTTTAACAGCTGATGTGAAGAACCAGACACTTTGGAGGAAGGGGAAACTTCTGATTGATGTTTCTATCTCAGATGCCTGAAGTATAAATTGGTGATTGTCAATAGTTATTGGTAAAGTACTAGAAAAGAGGAAAGTAACCACTGGATGAAAGAAAGGAGAGATTTTTGGGGTGGTAAAGGTATCAGATGAAAGTCACTTTGGAAGCATCGCTGAAACACAGTTAAAGCAACTGGGAACTCCTGATAGCTGCTGCAAGAACCCAGGCACCTGACCTTATATAACCAGTTGGGAGTAGAAGTAAAATATTCTGACTCATGAGACCATTTCATATGGTTCAAATCTGTAGAGTAAGAAATGTTGGATATAAGGTGATGTCTTTTTCCTTTTTTAAAAGTGTAAACTTCTTTCCTGACCTTTCTTTACGACCTTGTTGTACATTCGTACACTCACTATTTCTGTTGTTTTTCCTGAGGACTGTGATTTACTTACTCTGCCCTTTGACATGACTTCTAGAAACTAAGAGTTCAATCAATTTAATATTCAGTTGTAGGAATGTCACTTATCAGGTTCCAGCTATTTATGTAGTTTTCCTCTTGTCAGTTGTTCCAGAAGAGCTACAGTAGATCAAGGGCTATCATATCTTTTATGTGAGCTGTATTCAATGCTTTCTAGAGCCTAGATCAATTTTAGAAGATGTACTTTATGCTGGCTGGTTCAATCTTTAATTCATGAAAGTGTTAAACTTGTAGCATATACCAGGATTATTATTAGAAACACTAAAGCAAATAAAACTGAAAAATCAAGGAAAATTATTTTGTTATTTTAGTTTGCATATGTTATTTTAAATGCACTTATTGATAATGAACTTTATCAATATAACAATAGTTTCAAAGATTGTTTCTGAAGAATGTCTAGGAAGATGTATACTTTATCCATTGCACGTTCACTGAAATGCCTGTGGACATAAAGACTGGACTCATACAAAGACACAAATCTAAGAGTCCAAAATTCATGCTAGAGAAAATTCTAACCCAATCATCCTGAATTCCTTTAAAATGTACATGCTTCATCCATTGTCATTAACTAGTCTGTCTCTTGAAATGATCATGTCTGTCAAACCACGTAGATTTGGGGAAAATCACCCAAACCCATTCCAACCATCATGCATGTTGACTTCTTGTGTTTCCATTTTGTGTGTGCTTGGAGAATCCCTACCAAATGCCAGGTCCTGGGCTAGGCAAAAGATCATGGAAAGATTTCTGTGTTTCTTCACTGAAGGATTCTGGTTGAGATTCCTCTGCCAATCACTAATGTAAATATATTATCTAAGTGCTCAGTATAGAGAACTCATGTTCCAATTTTCTAATTGAGTAACCACCGTGACCAATCTCTGGGCAGAGCCATCAGGAAATAAGTAGTATTTGGCTTTGATTTTCTTCGTTGAACTTCATGCTTACACAATAGGAGGATTAAACAAGGAAGTAAGAGATAAATTGGCAATACCTAACATAAACACAGTCTTTTCAGAATGAGGCACATTACCTGAGATGGGGTACATGGCAAACATTTCATGGAAACTTGTAAGAAGATTTAGGGTGTGGATCTGACATTCTCTGACACTTTCTTGTCTTTATTCTTGTCTAAAATATTCTACCAACAGTCTTTACCTGGTGCCTCTATTGTACATACAGACTTGCATTTGGCAGAGAGAGTGGAAAAAACCTAAGCGAGTAAAAGATGACATCGGTCACAAAGACTTCAGTATCAATGGAATCTGCAAATGGGTCACTGCATAATCTTTTAATTTCTAAGATATAGCAGTGCATTATTTTCCATCTAAATTGGTGCAGTTAATAACCTTGAAATTAGTATTGTTCTAATGTCATTAAAATGGATGAAGATGAAACAGAGATGCATTCATCACTTATATTTTATGTAAAAACAGGAGGAAATTCAGCAGGTGAAATGCAAGGTCATGTAAAAAAAGATGCTACCTAAAGGTAGTATAAAATATAAACTTGTCCAGGTGTGGTGTCACTCGCCTCTACTTCCAGCACTTCAGAGGCAGAAGCAGGTGAATCTCTGTGAGATCAAGGTCAGTCTGGTCTACATGGAAAGGTCCAGGCCTGCTGGTGCTACAGAGAGATGTCTCAAACAGACATTATACACACACACACACACACACACACACACACACATATATATATATGTATGTGTATGAGGTATAAGTAGAAGTGTAATAACAGAAAGCTATTGAGGTGTTTAATTTTTATCATGGAAACAAAGCATAGAATTAAAACACCCGTAGTTAAAGATGATTAGGGTAAAATAAACCTAAAAAGAGGAGCAAGAAACATATGCATTCACTTCCCAGCAAATGCTGTCCAGTGTCACAGGGTGAACTCTAAAGGCATACTGGATACCTCAGACTCTATGCATTTGGCAGTCTCTCTTTAGCAAAGTTTGGTTTGCCATAAAAGGGCACAAATCGCTATTTTTTTCCACAAATTCCAAACTCCTTTTTCCTCAAGACATGCTTCAAGTACATTCAGTCCCATCAATGGTAATTCTCGGTAAGGAGTCTTCATAGAAATTATTTTTTTCATTGCCTGTTAAGAAAGTAAGAGTTCAGATTACCTAAATTCAGAGTAAGTCCAGATCCAAATTCAAAGGACTGGCAAAAATAAGCTAAAATTCCTTCAAATCAGTAGGCATTTAATCTGGCCCTGAGACTGTAATGTTGATAGCTGGTATAAAATTATACGTATGCGAACTTTATAAACTTTTAACAGGAGAAGCACACCAATACATAATCTCAACCATAAAGATAGTAGGCCTGGAGGGACAGCTCTGTCAGCAGAGTGCTTGTTGCACAAGCATGAGGACCTAAGCTCAGAGTCCCAGCACTTAAGTGAAAAACAGGTGTGGTGGGACATACCTCTATTTCCAGAGCTCAGTGGCTGAGGCTAGAATATCTCTGAGTCTTGCGGAGCCAGCCAAGGTAATGAAATCTGAATTTTAGGTTCAGCGAGAGACCTTGACTCAAAAAAGAGTCAACAAAAATAAATTTTGCTTGAAAATTCTCTAATGAAACCTAGTACTATGTATGATCATTTTTAATTAAATATAAAAGAAAAGAGAGCAATAGGGGAAGACACTTGATATGGATCCTTGTGCTTTGCAGGTGCATGCAGAGCTTTGTGTCTCTGCTCATGCATGTGCATATGACACACAGAGAAATAAAATCAAAGCAATGATGAAACACGCAATAAAATACCTGGTAAGCTCTGAGAACAAACAACTACTATAGCTAGTAATAGCAAAACATCATTTACACAGGGCAGTGATAGAAAGCCATCCCGAAGGGACTGTGTTTTAGCTCACATCCACAGGATGAATCATGCGGCCTTGAATTGGGGAACTGTGAAGCAAGACTACTTCAAGCAAAGCAAATGGCATACACGCCAGTGGAGAGAAATACAGGAGAACTTGAAGGAGCTGAGTAAATGAATGCTAATGTAGAGAGAAGAGAATTGGAAGAGTTGAACATAGGTTATTATCTTCTAAGTAATCTTGTATTGGAAAGCAGGAAATGGCAATCATAGACAAGCGACCCTAGACAATTCAGTGATTGCTAGATTCGTTGCTGGTGGAGGAGAGGAAATCTACTGGGCTTGTTTGTATAACTGTGGAGCCCCAGCGAGTGGAGAGTCAGGGGCAACTCCCAGAATTATTCTTTGAGAAACATAGTGAGTGACTCATCTATCTACTGAGAGGAAGTCGATGAGGTGGTGCCAGGTACTAGCACCAAAACCCAGTTTTATTTCAAATGTACTCAATTTGAGATATCAGAGAACAATGAGGTCAAAACAAGAACATCAATTATTGAAAGCAAAAGGCAATCATTTTCTATGTATGAATAAAATTGATAGGACACTCAGTGAGGTGAATAAAACTGTGCACTGGTCATTATCCAAGGCTCAACTTTAGTAGCTGAATAGTGACCTTCAAACTGAACTTGGTTATCTTAGGCTCTCAGCTGGGTGTTGTCTGCTACTACCTCTGTTTCTCTCATTCTCCATCTCTACATAGTCTTTTATTTATTAAAGCATTCACTTTTACTATTGTGCCATCCTTCTTCCTCCCTTTAAGGTGACTGTCATCCAAAGAGATAGTATTATGGGAAAGAAGAACTAGAAAAAGAAAGTTTTGCTTTGTTCAGATCCATTAATTATTGAGTTACGGCTCAAGGCTGTTGTCTTGGGGATAGTTCTGAAAGTAATAAAACAATAAAAATAAAATAAATAAAAAATACCAGCTAAGCTCGTGTGTGTGTGTTCTTCCAACTGATGATCTCCATGCTGTAACTAGGTAAGGAAGGTGAGGAATGGAGTACCAGATAGTAAGTTGCTAAATGAAAATGCTGAGCTCTTAGATATTCTTGAAGTGACAGGAATAGGCTTGATAGTTCCAGAAAAAAACTGTGGGTCACCAAGTCACTGACCTCCAAAACTCAAGAGTTGAATTCCCTACAACTTCCCCTGAAGGTAGCTGATACTCAGTGGGTTGACAAATAATAAGGAGAAACAATATTTTTTCTTAGAGAGCTTGTGGGATCAAAGAGAGACACATATATAGTAGAATAATTTACAAGGTTGGAAGCAGTTCAGCCCCAGAAATTAAAGATGTTTAACTGCTCTTTTCAACTTTGATAGTTGCAAGAGAAATTTAGCAGTGATATTAATAAGCTTTACAGAGGATAGCATGCTTAAGTTGGAACTTAAAATGTAGATATAATTCAGACACGCATAAAGAGGAGAATATTTCAGGAAGAAAGTAGTGTAGAACAGAATTTCAAAGACCAAGGTGTGCTTGCCAGACTAACAGTAGCTCAGGATGTAAAGCAAAATCGAAACTGGGAGGTAAGGGTGGAAAAAAATAAATTGAGTCCTCAAGTTCGAAAATGTGTGGATTTCTTCTTTTCTATCTAATCTTTGCCCAATTCAACACTTCAGATTCTGGCATCTTTATGGAATTTGCCGCATTCCCGATGCTGCAGAGACAAAGTCTGATTAAATTGAACCTATCATATTTTATTTGTATATAGAAGCTGATTGGTTCACGCATGTCAGCTGGTAGGAACAGAACTTTTACTGATCTTCTGCAGGAAAACCTCTTCATAGTCAGTGAATTGTACAGTTAACTTTGTTTCTTTCAGTTTATATGCATGCGGGATTCAGATGCTCTGGGAGCAGAGGGAAGACATGAAAAAAATCAACCTGAAAATAAATATCACTGAAAAACAGAAAAACTGAGTCCTAAAAACATTATGTTTTCAGCCAACGGATTAAGCTTCGTTTTAAGAGTGCTATTTCTGGGCTTTGCAATTACATGAGTGAATAAATTCGCCTTATGGTTTTAGCCAATTTGACTTGGATTTGATATTTTTTTGCCATTTGAAGCATCATGAGATAGAATTGTTGAAAGACACATTAAGATTTTGGTTGGCAATAAGGGATCTACTAATATTTGTAGCCCCCAGAGTGTCATAACCCGGGAAGTAATTCAAATTATGGTAGCGGGCAATGAAGTAAAACACTAAATCAGTGGGTCCAAAGCAGAGGCTATGCAAGTCAGCCAGCCTTTTAAACTGAGATCAGTCCAATTTCACTCCAGTCTCCTGCTTGGCCATTTAACTTCTTCCTCTGTTTCCCAACAGAGGAAAGGAAATAATTCTACTTAAGGATCTCCTTGGGAAGAGCTACCTCCCCAAGTCTAGGAGGCTGATACTGTTTTTCTCTCCTACTGAAGCCATGAATGCATTCATATTCCTTTAGTTATTTAATATAAACCAGATAAGCCATGGGGGTATAAGAACTGTAGTACATTTCAATTCAAAAGCAAGTGGAGTTTTGGGGACCAATGCTTCAAGTACAGAATACTGTGGTTTCAGTGAGGGTGATCTTTGGGGGATTGTTTTCTCAAACGTTCCTTCCAGTGCTTAGATTGCAACACACAGTCCAGGAGTATATTATGAGCAATCCTCCTAAACCTTGTCAGAAAGGCCTCATAAATCACATTCAAGAAATATATTTAACTTCCATGTACATGTATATGAAACTCAAGAACCTGAACAAGTAGAAAGAATTCCAAACTGTCAGTTTATAGCAGTAACCTCGCTTTTCAATGCAGGAATTGAGATTTGCAACGAAAGGCTTTAATGGAAATAGCATGTTCCTTGAGAAACTGGAGGGCTGGCCTGATTCCTGAAATACTTCATAAGGAATGATACCTTGTTTTGGAATTTTAAAGTGCCTGGGGTATGGTTCCAGGTGTTTGTGGAATTGGAGTATTCCCAGTTGGTATACCATAGTCTTTTCATCTATAAAACAGGTTTAATCTTTCCACTTCATCATATTGTATAAAAGGTAAATGCTCTTGAATAAATATACAATATTTGCAATGTATTTTGTTTCATCATGTGTCAGAGACTGTTTTTACAGACGTTGGTCCTTATCTATTTAGGACTTAGTGTAGATCTGGCATTATGTAGTGATATGTATAAATACTTGGCCCATTTAATGCTTATGCCATTAAATACTGGGCATTAGTATGCTTACTATTTTTAGAAGAAAATAATTAAGTACAGTAATGTGAAATTATTTGCTTATGATTATACAATTGAAAGAAAGCAGAACAGAAAATCATGTAGTATTTTTCTTTTTCTGAATAACACAGGGAACCGGGTAATGGTAAAATCATCTTTCAGAAAGGAAAGCTAACTAACTGTCTTTTTTTTCCTGTTGCTCTGTCAGGAGACACAAAACTGGGTAATCATAAGAAAAGCTTATTTTCTCATGGTTCTGGAGACTGGTAAGCCAAAACTCAAGATGTTAACATCTGGAAGGACTTCTTACTCTCTCTTAACATCACACCTGAGAGATAGATAAACTCTGCATCCTTGGGGAAGAAGAATCGGAGAAAGTAAAGTTATTCCTTTGCTACAGTGACTTTAGTCCATTCATGTTTAAGGGACAAAACATCTCCCATTTAGACTCCATCTCCCCATATACTTACACTGAAGATTACTTTCAAAGTGAGTTTTAGAGGGGATGAAACACTCAAATGATAGCATCTACCCATTTTGAGTGTCTTCTCAAGGACATTCAGCTAATTAATAAAACTGCCTAAACTCAAAACTTAACTTGCTATTTGTAGTCTTTTAGTGTGTAATATGTTATGTTTTCCTCACTCACCCACTGTTTCCAATGCACTAGGTTTTAGTGTCATCTAACAGGTCAAATACAGAAATCATAAGTGATCAAGCATATTGTAAATGTTAAGGAAATTGTTGGAAGGATTTCATATAATATGTTATGCTAGTATAAAACTGTATAAAACATAAAACTATAATTTATTGTTTCATTTTAAATTTGTTGTGTTTTATAAATTTTAACACATTTATGACCAAATTAATGTCTTAAAATCCTTAATCCATTATCATGTTTGCCTCATACATAGTACATATATTTATTGATTCCAATTTTAATTTTAATTAGACCTATGCATTCACACTATTTGTCATTGGTGAATTTCACAGTCATATGTGGAATTGCTTAGTTGTCAAGAAAACCAAGATTAGAATAGATATAACACTGGAATGTTTAGTGTTTTCTCAATAGCCATCACCTCAGTAAGCATTCACAGAGTCATTGCAATATAAGTAATTTAAAAGAAGTGATACACAATAAGACATATGAATACAGTAGCTCAATAAAAAGTTTGTGACTGTTACAAAATCACTAAAAGTGTGAAGAATAAATTGGCCAATCCAAAGGCTTGAATGGATACAAAGTCATCAGAATTAGAAAGAATGAACCTACTCTGAATCAGGTACATTTGTTCACATGAATTTCATGCTTTACAGCTTGCAAAGACTTTTCACGCACTCCATCTTATTTAATTCATTTTGCCAACCTGGGTGGTAAGTATTCTTTTGAAAATAATCCAATAGTGAGGACCACAGGCATACCAGAATTTATCGAAAGTGTATGGTGAGGAAGTGAGAGGACAGGGCTGTGAATGCGGTGCTCACTGCAGAATCCAGCTCATTACACCAACTGGCAGGATGAACATGATTAGTAGAGAAATGGTTAAAACCCCATGAGTTTTCATTTTGAACATGCTGATCCTAGATTCTCTTGGGCCCCCACTGAATGTTTCTGGTTTTTCTTCATTTTTGTCTCTTTCTTTCTTTTTACAGTTTTCTTGGCTACATTTATGGGAAGTGACTCCAAGTCAAACTCAGTGAGGCCAAGGCTGGTGAATGTATCAGTGACCACAGATTCTCTAGGATGTGGCCAAGGCTGAGTTCCTCAGTTGCTGGCCATTGACCCCATCCTGTCTAGTATCCCTCAGGACCTTCTGTCGCCAGGACTTATGTCTCTTTGTCATTGACCTTGGCCTTGAAAGAAGAGCTTAAATGCCCAGACCATGTTTGTTGACAACTGAGCCTCTTCTGCATGCTACTTTTACATGAACACTGAAAACAACAACAACAAAAAAAACTTTTACTTTCTTCAGACACTTCACTCTTATTGGGCATAATGCAAGGTGCCAGGCCACCTGCTAGGAGGAATAGAGGAATGGCTCCTGTGGGTGTGGTGTTCTGCTCTGGCTAGTTGTGAGACCAGCATCTGGAAAGTACCTGCCTACCTGGGGACAAACTTACTATTGGTTGTATTTGGGACCCCACCCCATAAGATCATTGGCTATCCAGGCCTATAAGAGCTTGTGCAGCTATTCAATAAACGAGTTTGTAGTGCCACGTGAGTTGGCCTGCTTCCCGTCCAACTCCCGGAATCTGTGGCTTGACTCTGTGTCTACTCACCCCCAACCCCTCAGGCTGGCCCCAAGTGGTGAGACACGATGATCGATCACTACACACTCTTATCTCTCCCTTTCTTCCCTAGGTACGGGGTTTACCTGCAGGTCCTTTGGGTTTTCTATATCTCAGTGTGACATGTTAGATTAGAGAGGGACAAACATTGAAATGCCTTTGATCCTTGGGGTCTTGTTTCTTAAACTTTCAGTTTTCTGAGCCTGAGCTCTGTCTGATATTTGGTACCAGTTAGACCTTCTGATTTACTTAACTTAGAAGAGAAAGTGCCCTTCATTTGCTATTCACTGTGTGCAATAATGTGATTTGTATAGGATGAACAGTTTTCATATTTAGTTCCACCTTTCAAATTACACACACACACACACACACATACGCACACACACACACACGCACACACTAATGCACCTGGATCCCTTTCTGGGTCATCCCTATATATTTAAAGAGAAATTAAATTGAGATCAGGTCAGTTTGTAACCAAAAATAACTTTCTCAACCTTTGGCTGATATTGAAACTGAGATTTGAAATATGGGAGCCAAAGATTCTAGTTGATTCTCAGTGATATACTGCTATATTTCTCTCTACTCAAGACAGAAACTTGAGCACAATAGGTGGGATATATAGTTTTGAACCCAGTGCCTCACTGGCAACTGAACTGTTTTTTGTCCTTTTGTTTTTATTTATACAGCCCTGTCCTTAGTGATGTGGAGCCACACATTTCATCTGAAAACATGACCACTCACCTATATGACTGCATTTACTTTTCTCTTTCTTCCTATGCAAGCGAGTATCATCATGCCAGAGCATTCTGACTACAGAGACTTAGTAGTGGGAAGGACGTCCTTCCCTAAAGGATTACCTAAGACTTATTTCTTCTTCATTTTTTCTGATTCTTTTAAAAATGTTTATTTTTTATGTGTATAATTGTATTGCCTGCATGTATGTACGTGCACCTATGACATGACATGCCTGCAGAGGCTGCAGAGGTCAGAAGATGCAGAGGTCGGAAGAGGGTGTCAGATTTCTTGGTACTGGAGTTATGGACACCAGAGTCCTCTGCAAGCCCAAACAGTGCTCTTCACTCCTGAGCCATCTCTCCATCCCCTCTTTTCTGCAGCTAGGATTTTCTTGGGGTAGGATTTTAATATATACCATTATAGTAGCCTCCTTGGACCATGAGGTTAAGGGATGTTGGAGCAAAAAGATGAAACAATATAGCATTACTAATGTAAAAGAACTACCACACCAAGTTCATGGCTGCTCCACAACATGTTTCAAAATGAACAAGGACTGTGTTTTCCCATTTGAATTTAGTGTTCTTTCTTTCCTTCACATAAAACTGAGGTCAATTCATATGTGTGTGTGTGTGTGTGTGTGCGTGTGTGTGATATATATATATATATATATATATATATATATATATATATATATCAAAGGCTTAGCAGAGAGGAATATGGTGAGCTAAATAAATTGGCATGCATGGAAGTAATCTAATCCAGTTTTTGGAGGTTTTATGTAGTTAAGAGAAAATGTTTCACAAATGTAGATTATTTCAAGATTACCAGATATCTGTACTCATTGCACATATGACACTTTCCTGTACTGCCAGTCTGACAGAATAGACAAGGTCTGTAATCAATTCTCTGAAGTCCCTACTTGCTTGCTAGGTTTTGAACTTGGTGTGGTGGTTTTATCCTTTTATCCCTTATTTATAAGTTTGTGAAATATGCTTGGTATGTGAATAAATTATAGTATGTAAATTGTTTTTATAGTACCTGAAGTAGAGCAGCCAAGTAGTAAGGACTCCCACAGGCTCAGAGAGCCAGGGGTTGATTTCTGGTTAGACTGAAAAGAGCTGATGTCCTCTTGAGAAAAGCTATCTTCCATACTGAAGTACCTTCATTACCTTCCCTCTGTAAACATATATATATATATATATATATATATGGATAGATTTCAGTGATTCCACAAAGATTCCATTAACATTAAATGGAGTACACATAACCCAGGAGAACTGAGATTCTGTCAGTGGAAAACTCTAAGTGAAAAGATTCCTGTCGAGGGAGCTGTTGCTTTAGAGATATTGTCAGTAAGAGCTTTTGTCTTAGGGGTTTGTAAATATTTATATTTTCCAACTACTATGAGAAGATCAACAGCTATTCCACATGAATGGATTACGTTAAATGTACCCAAGGTCTGTAATTCAAGCTGTCAAATGTGAGGAAATACCAGACTTAAGACTGCCATTCCAATCCACTCAGAATAAATAAGGACTTTGGGCAGAGCTCTTTCACAGAATGGATCACAAACATATGGAAGATGTTACTAGAAAAGATGAATAAAGAAAAGGAAAAACCCTTTAAATACATTCAAGAAATACCTAGTCTTTCCTCTAGGGAGGAAGGGGACTGGGGTTTGAAGGAGGAGATTGTTGGCCTGAAAATAGAGAAAGGTATTAACATTAAACCAATGCGGGGTGGCGTGTGGAGGCCTTTCTTGTTCCTAAGATATTTGTCTGGTTTTCATTTACTGTTTGGGGGGTTTAGTGACATGACACTAAGGCAAGAGTTAAAATATATATTCAGATAGGCCAGGTAAGAGAAAGGGTCTTATATAGTGTGGAGATTCTGTATTAGGCCTGTAAGAGAGTCTCTGACACTGCTCGCCTCTGGAAGCTGTGTTCACTGAACTGCAAAAGCAAAAGCATCTCAAGGAGAAAATGAACAGGAGCTCATGTGAATTTCATTCATTCTCCACCTGTATGCTGGACAGCTAGGTCGTGTCTGTCATTGGCAAAGAAGCTGGAGAGCAGATGGATTGGGTGGAAATAATGCTAACTTCTTAGTCCTTGCTCTAAGTCTCACAAGGGGGGAAGGAGACTGGGGTTTGAAGGAGAAGCTTGTTGGCTTAGAAATAGGGAAAGGTATTAACATTAAGCTCTCTGGAAGTTGTTGCCTCTTCCTAAACACCAGCTCAAAATGTTAGTTGTTTTCTTTTTGATGAGTAAATACTAAGCTGAGTGATTTCTCTCAGGTGTGCAGCTAAATGGAATTGCTAATGCATTGCTCTGTTTCATTCTCTGGTCTAGATGATGCTAGTTTCAGGGATGCCATTGTGCTCATTTCTACTTGGTGTCTCTATCTGGGATCTGATAAACAAACTTCTCCACTCTTTTTAGCTCATGTGTGGCCAATGACTTGTTTCTTCAGTGGACAATACACAGAGATTGCATATCTGAGCAGAAGATTCAAGGGCCAGTGAGATTCACACTATTTCTGCTTTTACTGCCCCTCTGCCCTGATGATCAACAAAGATCGAGCTAGATTGTAACACGTGGTCTGAATTCTGCACTGATCATGGCATGAAGTTCTGTGGTTCTGTCATGGACACCCAGCATGAATGAGAGGCACATACTTGTTATTTGAAATCCCTGAGATTTGTTGAGAAAAGTGGAGTCCCCTTTAACTGAAGCAGAATCTACTCATGTTGACGTATGCATAGAGGACCAGGGAAATCTGTGTTCTGCAATGTATATATTCTTGCTTTAGAGTGCATTAAGAGCATGATATATCATGCTGTTTCCTTGTAGAGAAAGTTTCAAAAAAGAATAAGTTCTTAATTTTTTAGGGTATTTCTTTTCTTAATTTTTGCATGTGTATGTGTGTGGTACCCATGAATATGTAAACACGTGTTCATATGTGCATATGTGAGGGTGCATGTGTAAGTGTTTGACCTTATGGAGGCTTGAGGTTGATGTCAGGTATCCTCCTCACTTAGTCTCCAACTTACATATTGAGGCAGGATCTCTCCCACTGAATCTGGAGCTCGCTGTTCAGACTAGTTTGCTAGGTTCCCGGATTTCACTCTCTGCTTTCGTTGCACTAGGGTTATAGGCAGGTCACCCTTCCCCCTGGTTTCTACATGAGTTCTAAGGATCAGAATTCCAGTCTTTACACTTATACTGTGAGCTCTTTACCCTCTTAACTATTTCCCAGGCACAGTTTAGAGTCTTCCAATAAGTTAATCCATCCCAATCAGGGAAAACACGCGAAATTCTGTCACCTGGCAATTGGTTTATGCAGTACTCTTCCACAGGAAGGCGAGAGCAGAATTAGGAAGGGAGTGTTGCTTTAGTGGAATCTTCTGCAACGGAAATATTGCAGTAGACCCTGACAGTTTTGCCTGTTGATCAGAGAGGTAGAACCTGCTCAGATATCTTTTTGAAATATCTCTCAATACACTCTGGAGAATAGTCTAGATTAAAGTTGAGTGCACTCAACCAGTCTGACCAGATAGGTGGAAGTAAAACAATGGAGACGAATGAAAAGACACCGTTCTAATTAAAAGAACAATAAAAACTAGTGGCTACCTGAAGACAGGTTTGTGAGAATTGGATTAATGAAGGAAGGATACGCAAAGACGAGAGAGATCAGACAATGCCTATTTCACTGATGAGAGAAAAAGTTTTATAAGGAGAATCATTTTAAAAGGTTAAGTCCAGTTTTAAGTTTCTGCTTACAGGGAGCCAGTGGTCACAAGGTTCTGTCCCTTACAGCCTGATTAGACTCACACCACTGCACATAATGCATCATGCAACTGGCCACTTGTGGCCATTCTAGTAAGTTTAAGGGAGTTTTACTGGAAGACCACATTGTTTATGGTCTGTGGGAGGTATTCACAGGCAAGCAGAGAAGCAAGGATTTGACCACAGTTGTGCACCATGAGAAAGAAAACTGTTGGAAAAATATCAGGAGAATGGCTGGAGGAATTCAAGAAACCTGAGTTCCAAGTCCAACCCTACCACTTTCTTGCAGGCTTTTTTGAAATCATCAACCTAAACCTATGGAGATTGCTTTCTCACCTATAAAACTGGCTATAGTAATATGTACTTATAAGAACTATTATGATGATCCTAGGACTTAATGTAACGTGACCAGAACAGAGTATATATTACATAAATGATATTTCCTTTTCCTTTTCCTTTCCCACAAACCACTTAAATGATGTGGAATGTGAACAGTGACTGCTTCTGTAAGATACTCTTGAATGATATGTTTGTTATTGGTCAATTCACCCTTTCATTTTGGCAGTCCAAAAACAACCTTTCGTGGTCTATCAAAGGGGTTGCTTTGCCATCAAAGAAAGGAAACCAAACGCTTTGTTTCGCTACCCATTTAAAATAGCAGCAGTGAGAAGGATATTGTGTATGGAGGACAGATGACTTGGATGTGTATATGTTCAGAGCCAGAGCCAGCAATGGTCACAGTTTCCAAATACCTTGCACTCTGGTGTCAGAATAAGTGGGGAGGGATATGTTTTGTGGTACAGACAAGAGAGCTCTGATCAATAGATCAAAGTTAACAGGAATTACTTCTTAATTCAATTCACTGCAACTATGACCCTCCGTGTTTCTTACCATGACTCCTCAGAGGTAGTGAGTGCTTTGTCATCAGACATATTCAAGCTGAGATTAGGCTAACATTGGTGAATTAAGTGAGGAGATGATATTTACACACTGATTGATGCTTATCAAAGCTGAAAACATGATGGTCTAAGAACAAGGGAATGCAAAGTCATAAACTGAGATAAGAACAGATTCCAAAGAGTGTGTTTCCTACTATCTACACACAATCAACACTGAAGTCTTTCAGTCTGGGGTGGACATCCTGACTCAATTTTCCTGAAGTATTAATAACTTCATTAACTGTCTAAATATTATAAATTGTCATTTATGTACTGTTTACCCTGATCCTTTTTCCTAAAACTATTCAACCGGAATTTCTTTCAAATGAAAGCAGTCATGCAAGTAGGTTTTGACAGAGGTGACAGAGATAAAACTAAAAACGAAGGTTAAAATAAGCAAAACACAAATTATCTCAAGACAGATTTAATACAAAAAAATGAAACAATACAGCAAAAGGGGAAATAAAGTTTGCAAAACTGGGTTGTAAACTTCACTTACATGGGAACTAAATGCTTCATTTCTGTGACACTTTTCTCCAGGCCTCAGTAACATTATCTGTAATACAGGAATTGAACTTAGCAATTTCCAAGTGTACTGCCTGTTTCAAAATGCTATAATCCTGTTAAAAATATAGAAAATATGAACTAAATATATCATAAGTGGTTTATTAAGACTTTCACCTCTGGCAAATCAACTTAAAAAAGAATGCTTTATCTTGGTTTGTGATTTCAGACCATGGTTTCCTGCCTCTGCAGTTTTGTTTCTTTGTTTTTTTGTTTGGGGTTCTTTGCTTTTTCCAGAAATAAAATCTCATGGTGGAAGGGTATGACAGAGGAAAGCTGTTTTTCTCATTACAGCCAGAAAACAGAGAGTAAATGGCATGGATAAGAAATAAATTTCAAATGCATACACACTAAGTGTTCTATTATTTCCAAAGAGGCTCCAACTGTTAGTAACCTATTGATGACATTAGGACCCAAATAAACCAATCACTGATCAGAACAGCCATCAATTACTCATTAAACCACGTAAAAATTTTTTTCAGTCTGAGTGGGTCGTTGTACTTTGAACCACAACAATATGCACTGGATACCATCTGAAAACATAAGGATAGAGAAAGCAACCAGACATAGACACATAGACAATGTAATCTCTTGGAAGAATACATTATCTCATGAATACAGTGGCTGGTAATATACACATGCACAAAAGACATAAGATTTGCATACGCTATATGCCATGTGCTGTGGGAATCAAAGTAGTAAATACATGACTTGACCCTGAAGAACTGAGGAGAAGCTTTTGACTGGGACAGTATAAGTTTCTATATGTTAGAAAAATGTGGGAACTCAAGATGACTCTCTTGATAGATCTTGCAAGGGCTTAAACTAGATCTATTTAGACACATATACTCTAAGTCAGATCAATGAAAGCCAGAGCATGTTATTGGAAATAATTGTTGATCATCTACTCTCTTCCACGTACTGTGTGAAGGACTTTATTACTCTTGTCTCATTTAGTTCTCCTGACAAAATTACGGTAGTTGGTATTGTTTCCATTTAATTGTTATAGATTGGAAACGAAGGTTGTATGATAAGTTTTAATTAAAATTGCAACTCAGATCTAATGACAATGTCTGACCTTAAGATGGTGTTAAGGGACGTTCTGAGGCCACATTGGTACCATAATTGAGGAAGGAGGCAGAAGAAAGAATAGTTGAGGGTACATAGGATCAATGTGAAGTATTGACCCATGTGGAAAATATCATAATTAGACCCTTCACTTTGCATAATTAACACATGCTATTAGAAATGTGCTAATCGATTAAGAAGTAAAATCTGGAAGTAAAAAGAATGATAGGCTTAATTATCTATTCTTACAAAAATATTATTTGGTTCTTTTTATGAACCGGTGTTTTGAGGATAAGGAAAAAAAAACAGCTAAACAAAAGTAGGTTTAGACCCCTACCAATCTCTGCTGACGGTCTAGAAGAAAATACATTGAACAGTAGACATGAAAAATAAACTGAGAAATCCAGATCTGTTGGCATTCAACTTTAACTTCAGCACTCAAAAGGCTAAGGTAAGAAAATTGTTAAGTCCTCAGACAATCTGGGTTACATCACCAGGAACTTGTCTCCAAACAGCAACAAAGGAAATCATGTAGTTTGTTAGAAACTGTAAAAATTTTCAGAAAAAAGCAGTAAATACTGTAAGGCAAGGAAAGTAGATTGTACGAGGGACAGAGCAGTTGCAAGTTTCAATATGATAGGCAAGGTGGTCCTTGAGTGGCAAATTTGTAGACTCAAATAAGCTTCTAGACTTAGTATTAACATGTTAAATAGAAATGGAGGCATGTGATTAAATGGATAGCTAGATTAAATTATGGGCCCTTGTGGATCTAAAGCTTTAATCATAAATCTTTTTCAAAGCAAAATTTCTGAGTTCAGATCTTACTAGAACAATTTCAAGGAGACGATAGATTTACATTTTCAAGTTATGAAAAGTTTCAAAAATAAACTCTTCTTTGGGTTCCAATTTTTCACTATAATATGGTCCTCAAATATCTGTCTGTTTTTGTCATAGTTTAATAGGACAATGATTTCAAAGAATTCATTGTGTGTATGTAGCCTGACGTGGTACAGGTTTGGGTTAGTGGTACCTCTCACATAATTGAAACATTTTGGCATTAAATGTGAAAGAGGAAGGCAATGTTTCGCTCTGAATAGTCTAATTCATCAGGCAAATGGGTCTGATAACTTCCAGTCACTAACCACCTGTATAACTGCATTGTATCATGCATATGTTCAAGTCTTTGTACAAATGCTCGCAGAGTTGATTTCACTTATGTTACTGGATTATCAGAAAATTCTATTTTTTTCTCTGTGGGCTGTGAACACTTGCTTTATGAGTTTCTTGTGTGTGTTGTTGCTGAACTATAAAATTATTGAAATTATCTTTTTGTGAGTGAAAAACAGAAATATAAAGTTGATGTGTAATTGAACTATGTTACACGAGAGAACTTAAAAATATTAAGGGTGCTTGATCAGAATTTGTGGGTTGGTCATAGTGCTCATACCTAAAACAAACTCAGTGCATTGAAAGGATATTGCCAATTCTTGAAATCAAGTACTCTACCTAAAATTGATAGGGTCAGAGTTTATTAAATGGTTGCTTATAAAATTTTGTATTAATTCCGTTCTTGATGATGGTATGTTTTTTTTTTTTGTAGTTTTTAAACATCTGAATGTTAGGCCTCTATACAATGGATGTTATTATCCTAATCTGTTTAAACTTATAGCAACTCTGTGAGAGAGCAACTTTATCCTTTTTTGTGTAAGAAAACAAAGCTTTCTTATACATTTTTCACATGAGGAAACTGAGGCTTATCCTTGTGAAATGTTTCGCTCTGTTTCTTAGGTCTGTGCAATTTGGGGTCAATAAATCAAAACCTGAATTTTCCCCACAACTTTATTTTTCCATTGCATCACTATTTTTCTTTATCTTCTAAGATATTTTATTTATTTATTTTTAATTTTATGTGTATGAGTATTGCCTGCATGTATGTAAGTGTATCTGTGTCCTGTAATGCCTGTGGAGGTCAGAAGAGGGCTTCAGATCCTTTGGAATTGGAATTACAGTTGGTTGTTAGCCACCATGCAGGTGCTGGAAATTGAACTGGGGTCCTATGCAAGAGAGGCTAGTGCTCTTTAAGCACTGAGCCATCTCTCTATCCCTGACTTTTCCTCTTTTTAATCAAGTGCTGTAAGAAAATTTCAAATTACAGATTTGAAGGTTTTAGCCTAATTTTTTCAAAGAGAATTTTCATAATAGCGTATTTTATAAAGAACTAAAAGCTTTCACACACATACACAAATAAACCTTGCTTAATGTAAGACCTCAGTATCAAGGCATCAATCCTCACCTCAGCTCAATGTCTTAAAATGGTGTGTTAGACACCATACTGTAGTTTTCTATGTCTTTCTTTACTTTATTGACACAGACAATACACAGCTGAAACAAAAACAAACCTGAATATTTTCCAGAAAGTTCAGGCTAATCTAGGAAAGGAGTTTCCTAGGAGATAGGAGACATACTTACATGAAGGTGCCTGCTTAGTAGGTACTTTTGTTTGTGAGGAGTTTGGACAGGTTGCTTTTAATTCTCAGATTTGGAAAAAAAAAAAAAGACCTTGTCGTCACCCCAGTTTCCAACCCCCAGTTCCACTTTCTATGCATTCTTTTAAATCAAATGCTTGCTTTCTTCTTCCCCCTTAAGACTGGAATAGCATCCCAGACTAACCTCTTTTCAATTGCAAACAGCAGAAATAGGAAGAAAATAGAATCCTTAAGTATCACCCAGCTCTATCTTTAACCATCAGGTGAGAAGCTAAGGACCACAGAAAGACAGGCACTTTGGAGTCCCAAAGCCACCAGGCAATTCAGCACAGACTTAGGACCAGACTCAGGCCCCCACATTTCAGTCTGAGACCTGCATTGCTTCCACAGTGATTAAATCTGACGTCAGACCTCACAGAGAGATGATGTTTTGTTCTATTATGTTAGTCCAGAGCATAGAAGTTTGTACTCTGTAATGAAAAAAGATCACTTTTTAAAGAATAATTGAAATGAAATCTGCAAACTAATCTCACTGGATCTGCAGATACTGTCATTTTGGAACACTGGGTGCATAATAAATCAATTCTCAAGGAAATTAGTTATTGTCCAAGTACACTGGCTCTTTTGACTTTTATACCAATATTAATATTGCATCGAAAAGTATTCAAAGCCTCTTTCTTTAGCCTGCTTAAGATCTGATGAAAAATCAGAGGTTTTCCTATTATTGAACCATTATATTAATAGACGTGTAAGGGCCCAAATGAGAGAGGTAAGAAAACTCCCCATCGTTATGTATTATGTTTACATAGAACTATGTTTCATTCCAGACTTCGGTTTTCTAGAATGACAAAACAGGAATAACACATGATAAAAGCATGAAATATCATTTCCAATCTGGTATTAAAAAAAAAAGAAAAAAGAAACGTCAGGGAAGGACAGGGAGAATAAAGTAAAAGTCACTGTTGCTGGGGAAATTGGGGTTCTTTCTTTGTGGTTCTCAGTCTAACTAATAAAAGAATTTAGAAAGAGACAAAAGGAAGTCTGAGTACAATTTTCTTACCAATTAAGAGAAAAACCATAAATCTCAGCGGCTGCTGGGAAGAGGGAAAAGAAGAGGAAAGAAAGCCATGATTCTGTGAGGGACATTGGCCAGCAGGTACATGGTGGAAAGATGAGGTTTCAGAGAAATAGCGGGAAAGCCTGGATCATCCAGGAGAATGTGTCCAGGTTTGGCCAATATCTGAAACATAAAGAAAGAAGAAAAAGAAAAAGCTGTTTTCTGAATAACTCAGAAAAGCCGGCCCTCACCACAGTGCTGTGGGGGAAAGTACAGTAGCTGTCTGCATCACAGGAGGAGCTTCTTGGAAGGATAAAGATATATCTCATTAAAGGGGACAATTAATGCTTCCTTCCTGGCTTAGATAGTCTTCAGTTGACTCATATTTCCTGTGGGGATGGATTTTTGGCCAGGTGATTGACAGGCTCAGCTGGATTAACTCTTTAAAGGAGGAAAAGAAGTGTTGGGTCTTTTAGAATGTCTGACCTACCCCCAGAGAGAGGTAAAATTTAGATTACATTGTTTTGACCTGAAAGAAGTAACTATCTCTTAATGAGTCTCAATGAAACCCAGATACTTTCATTTTTTCATACGATGTCAAGAATCCTAAGGAGAGGCAAAGCTGATGTTTACCTAGTGCTTTCAGGAGATAAAGTTCCAAAGTTGAGCATGAGAGGGAGCTTGATTCTCAATGGCTCCCAAGGTTATTAATACCTAGTACTTAGTTCTCACCATGAAAAAGGTTTTCATGTGATTTCCAAATATATTCCTTAACATAACTCTGTGATATAGTGATCATTTCCAGTTATTTTCCAGCAAGGAAGCTGAGGAGAAAGAGCAAAATGTGAGAGTTCATACATACCTGTACAGGTGGAGACTGGATTTAGAGCCCTGGAAGGTTTTTAACTCAGACACTATGCTCTTCTTTGGTTGGTTGCATTACTTCCGTCAAAGAACCAGGAAATGTTTCTTTGAGAGATTGAAGCAGGATGGATGTGATGGAGGGAAATACTTTCTTGTCTTCAAACTCAAGACCATTTGACTGAGAAGATTCCCCCACCCCGAGACTCTTTGTAATTCAGGATGCCAGGCAAAAAATACAGAGGGGTGCAATTCGCTCAAAGAGACCATCCTAAATGTAAGAAATGTATAAGATTGGATGGATGTGCCTCAGAAATAGTATGCTTTCTGTAAGTATGGGTAAGGCACTAAGCAAAGACAATGGGGAAATGGAAGACTGGAGCTTCTATGGGAGTTTGGAGTGAGGAGTCTCTAGAAAGACAGAAAACTCTACATTTCTATGATTGATCATTTGATATGTAGAACTTAGTTTCACATAAGAGGTATATTCAATTCCTGTAATTTTAGGTTAATATGTTTTGTCCCAATGCATATTTTTGCAAGGGAAAAAGAAGTCCTCGGCAGTGCTATATTATGGCTTTTGGCTGAAGTTGCATGCCTAAAATGTGTGCCTGAAATATGGCTTCGTGGAGACGCTCCAAGTCTTTCAGAATTATGTACGGCTTGAGAGGGGTCAACCGCAGATCTGCACATCTCTGCAGTGTCTTCAAACATTGTGAATTGCTGAGGTCTGCAAAAGCAATTTGGAATCTTCCAGGATGGGAGGTCCTTTTGGCTTCCAAGCCTCATGTTGCTTCCCAGCAGAATAAGAACTAGAAACAATATGCACTTACTCAATGCCACCAGGTTGGAAACTCACTAGCATTAGCAGCAGGCAGGCCCAGAGGACTTGTCAAGTAGGTGAGATTCCTCTTTCATGCCCTTTAGCCACCATAAAACCCACAAAATATTTGAGGTGAAAAGTCTTAGCAATATGTTTTTCAGTGAGGGATACTAAGCCCTCCCCACCCCGCCAAAAAAGGAAAAGAAATTGTTTAAGAAAACAACGTGACTTCATTCCAAGTTCAGTAATAAGTTCTAAGTTCCTTGACTCATTTGGCACTCCAGGAATTATAGAATTTCAGAATGAGAGAGAAATTCCCTTAACTGAATAGTAATGCTTCCATGTTAAAGGGAGTTTCATGGGTCAAAGAAGTTGTGAATCAACAGCTACTGTGTTAGTTTCCTGAATATATACAATGTCCATTGTCAAATCCCTGAGATGAATCACTGAAAAGAAATTCATTTAAATGGTAGTTCCTTTCCAAACTCAGCTGTCTGCAGCGTCCTTTCCACTCTGGCTTTCTGCTGATATGCTGGGGAATAAGTGGTCTTTGCAGAACACGGTTTGGAAGAATCAGGTGTGGCCATTCCAACTGAATGTCTGCTTTGTCTGCCAGTTGAGTCCCTATGTAAATGTCCAGCTTGATGCTCATAGTAATAGAACAATTATGGCCTTATTGCTCTCACAGGCAACTTGCTATATATTTCAACAATTCTAGTTATCAGAATGTTGATCTTAATATTCAGCTCCAATTGTCTTGCTACAGCTCCCCCAGTCTTATTCAACACTGATATCCTCTATATATGGATAATGACCCTGAAAAAGATGCAATGTGATGATCGTGTGCCTCTCCCCTCTTCCTCATAGGCATAAGCTTCTTATTAGGAATGCACAGATTTTATCCAGCATATCCTCATTTCCTCTGCATTCTGGCAACTGATTCTACTTATAACCACACACTTTTATATAATTCAATGAATTTATCTTGAATTTTTAGCGGCTCCACTTGATGTGTGAAATTAAGAAATAGAATGTATAGCTTTATGGTTCTAAATTTTCCTACCTAACTCATGAAACAGACCCATTTCTTGTAAGTTTTGTGAAACCAACCAGATAAAACCTTGTTAAGAAACAAAACTGAGAATATACCATTTTTCAAGACATGAAATCCAATCCAATTTCTAGCCTTATCACCTTCTTTTCCCCAGTGTGCCTAATTTATACATCTCTATTCCCAAGCAGCATAATTTGGGCTTATCTTATGATTATTTGGTTAAATGAGAAAAAACAAAAAATAAAAACAAAACAGAGATCACAATCAGCAGAGGTGATCAGGTCCTTCTGTTTCTGATCCACATTTGGGTTCCACTTCTTCCTTATACGGTATGGAGTTGCATTTGGGGTTTCTTTCTATCAATATTTCTTCCATTAACTATTCATCAGTATTCTGAGACCAATTCTCAATAGAATTCCTCCATTTAAATCTACCATTAAATTCTGTTTGAGGGCCTTTAGTTCTGGCACATAGGGAACAGAGACAGGGGAATCCCTGTGAGACCGAGGCCAGCCTGGTCTATATAGCAAGTTCCAGGCCAATTGGGACTGCTGGGAGACCCTGTCTAAAAACATAAAAATAAAAATAAAAGAAAGAAAGAAAAAGAGTCATCCCATAATTTGTCCCCATTTCTAAACATCGTTATGTAGGTGTGCACATCAGCATGTCTGTGTCATTGGAAATTTTGTATGAGTTCAGATCCTTGGACCCCTTCAGAAATATGCTGAATTAGAATCTTGATGGTTAGGGTCCACAAGCATGCTTTCACTGAATCCTCTCGCTCATTTTCTGTGTATACCAGAGATCCAGAATCATTCACAGCTCAATGCGTTTCAGGATTTTAAACTGCCTTCCTGATACATTTTATTCAAATCTTGGCATTTGAAGTTATATACACAGAGACCCAGAAAGTCAAATACCTAATCCTGAATATTTGGTACTCAGAAGACTTGTACAGAACTCCAAATCCTCTTGCAAAGTCCCTAAAATTTGTAAACAAAACATGACCTCACTGGACTCTAAAATATAGGTCTCGAGAGAGCATGATGTTTATAGGATTTGGGAATATCAATTATATGACAAAGACACTTTCCTCTCTGCAAATAGCCAACAATAGCTCTGTTTCTCTATAAATGTCACTGCTGGAGTGGGTCAAATATGATTTGGTTAGCACTGTCATTTGGAGTACCTTTTATATGCCATTTTTTAAAGAAATGGGATAATTTAGCATCTCCCTAATCATTTATATTAACATGTTGCAACTCAGGCCCAGATAAGAAAAACTCCCCTTCATTACTAAGGATCAAGTTAACATCTCTTTAAGGCAGTAAAGGAAAAGACAAATGATAATGGAAGAAAGTGAAGTGAGATCTTGGACTTCATCTCAGTTGTGTGCAGTTTTTATATTTATTATTTTAAATATTTTGTTATTCTTATTTTATATGTATGAGAGTATTGCCTGCAGTATGTAAGTGCACCCATGTCCTGCAATATCCACAGAGGTCAGAAGAAGGTATTGGATCTCCTGGAACTGGAGTTATGGACAATTGTGAGCCAGCATGCTGGGAACTGAACCATGGTCCTCTTGCAAGAGCAGCCAGTCCTCCTAATCTCTGATCTGTCTCTCCAGCCACAGTTCTTGACATTTTTATATAGAGTTAAATGCGATAAGGTTCTCTGAACTACTGAACTGTCTGTCATTTGACAGATCCCATTCTTTTGAGAAGATAAATTTGATTCTGAATATCAAAATGTGTATTCACACAGCCGTGGAAAATTTATTCTTATTCTAGCTGATTCCTTCTTTTAGAATATTTAAGAGTTTGTGTTGGTCTTCCTCAAATTACAATGGACATATAATAGACATCTTCATTTTTCTTAAAATATGTATGATTTTGTTTGCAATATAGGTTCCAATTAGGATTGTGTTTCTTTGTATTATGCTGAATTGTGTTATTGCTTCACAATACATAAATTCTTATTTGAATTCCGAGGAAAGGTCTCAAAGCATACAGTTAAAATCAGATTTCACAACATTACCTCAGTAATTCAAATCTGTTTGTGTTGAATGAAATTGTATCAATGCCAGAATTCAAGTGGGATACTTGGAATAATTGTAAGAATATCAAAAAAATATAGGTCTGGAAAGATGGCTCTGCTGTTAAGAGCACTGACTCCTCTTACAGAGGATCTGGGTTCACTTCTTAGCACCCACATGGCAGATAACATCTGATATCTGTAACTCCAGTTCCAGGGGAATCTGATGCCCTTCTGTGACCTCCTCCAGCATTGCACAAAATGATGTGTTTACACATATGCAGGCAATACACTCTCACACATACTCAAATAGAAGTAATAAATAAAACATTTAGAAAAGAGTATCAAAAATATGTAGATTTTCCCTATAACAAAGCTACCTAACCCTAGACATTCAGAGCAAAGCATAATGTCAATAAATTGCTTTCAGAATAAACACTTTGAGCTAAAAGTAATTGATCTTATGAATGTTTTAATGAAAATTATTTGACAAGGTAGAACAGAGAAATCATCAGAATTATCAAGACATTCGATCTGTTTCTATACTTGGTATCCTTGGCCTTATCACCTTAGTAGGCTCCTTGTCCACAGGGCACTTTTGTAGTTTCCATCAGTATAGTAAATCTCTAGGTGTAAGTGAATTCTGAGGTTCTTTCAACTCTACAGATTAAAGATCATTTTTAGTTTTGAAAACACCTATTTCAGATTTAAATAATTTTGCCGCCTTTTGTATGTCATAGAATGCTGATACGATAATGGACGGAAGCATACACTAATAGAAGAGCCTTCTTAGGTAGGAGAACAGACTTGTGATGAGCGAGGCTTAGATCAGCAGTTAAAGTGAAATTAGCTCCAAAGAGAAGAGACTGTTTTATGTGGCAGAAGGCCGAAATGACTTAGTGGAACAGGCAGTATTTTAATTGATATTTGAAGGATAGTTGGGAATTTTATTTATTTTCATGTAGAAGAATGCCTGAGGATATAATAAAATATATGCAAATATATTATTTTTATATACTATATATATATATATAATTATATAATACATAATTCATGAATTTTATGGAAGTCAAGCTTCTGCCCCAGACAGGTATCATAGGAAAGTTAGAATCTACTGTGCATACTTAAGTTGAGAGAAGAACAGTGCAGACATTCAAACTTTCCAGAAAGAAAGCAGTGGCTATCAAATCTTGGCTACCCAAACGGTGCAACTGAAGACCAGGTACGATCCTTTCAGAAAGAAGCATCTAATTGGGCTTGTGTCAAACGAAACACTACTGTTATAGCATATTCTTCTTCTTTAGGACATCATAAATTGTCTGAAAACTTTACACAATGAACTATTCTGGCTGTGATGGTGTGGAGATGGCTCAGCCATTAAGAGTACTTCCTGATCTTGCAAGGACCAGAGTTTATTCCCAGTAATCATTTTAGGCAGCTCACAACCACCTGTAATTCCAGCTCCAGGGGATCTGATGCACCTGTCTGGCCTACCCAATAACTTGCACACACATGTGTGCATACCCATATAGATACACATATGTGCACATAAGTAACAAAAAATAAATCTTGGGGCTAGAAAGATGGCTTGGTAGTTAAGAGCACTGGATGATCTTGCAGAAGACTGAGGTTTGATTCTCAGCACCTACATGTCTGTAACAACTGTCTGTAACTCCAGTAGGGGATCAATGCCTTCTTCTGACATCCGTGGACATTACATGACACAGGTTGTCTTACACACATACAGGTAACACACTCATACACATAAAAAATAAAATTAAAATATTTAAACAAACAAATGTTAAATTTTTTCTGACTTTGTCAGGAAGTTTTGTGAAAGCTCAGGAAAACACATATTTACATTAAAATTTTTATTATACTAAACCCAATCCGGTTCAGTCCAAGTTAGAACAGTGCAGAGGCCCAACTGGTAATATCTTAGAGAAAGTTTCTCAGCATGATTAGGCCAGATAATAAATAAAACAACGATTTATAAATGCCAATGTCTGTTTTGCTCGTGGGTCATAATGCTCATGGGTCTGACCCAGGAATCTGCACTTTTAACCAGTTCCATGGCTGATTTGATGCAAAGGTGTCTCAGGACCTAAGTTTAGAAAAGATATTTATGGAGGGGATAAATAAACAGGAGACCTGGATGCAGGAAGGTGAGAGGTGAGCAGAACTGGAGCTACTCCCATTAGTTCTAGAAAAAGAAAAACTGGCTGTTCATGTCACAATCATAGTTCTATGTATGGAGGATTGCATTGCTGGATAAAAAATTGCAAGTCCTGTGAAGCAAGCAGACATTTCCATATGCCTATGCTTGGCCAACGAAATGACCAAACATCTTTTTTTTTCTCCTTTTTCTATTTCTGGTGTCCCCTGGGACAGATAGTTCTAGGCCTCATGAAGTTATGAATCAGAGTGCTCAGACATATGTACCCAATAGAACATGCATTAGCTTTAAAATGAGAAGCTCTGTGCTGAGCGGCCAAGATTTCATTGTTCATTCTAAGAATATTAGTGTCTCCTAATATGGAAGAAGTGTAAAATGCTTGTGAATTTCACTGTCTCTCTTACAATGAATCCACATTGTCCATTTAGTCATTTTTCTTTCTTCCCGGTTCCACTCTCTTTCCCAGGGAGCCATGTCACAGAAATGGATTCCTACCAGTCTGATTCCTGGATGCAGAGACTGCTCATCACATTGTTCTTAAGTGAGGACTCTTCCTTTCACCCAGCTATAGTACTAGCCAAGTACTTCCCTTGACACGAAAGAGAACTAGTTAGAGGCCTAGATGCAAGAACTTGATTAGCTCCATAAAAATTTATGCTGAGTTCAAATTCCAGCATAGACACAGGGAGGTGGGTTAGAAATCCCAACACCGCCTAAGGAACTGTTGGCAACTGAAGGCTGCTTAGAAGATGAAAGACAGAGTCTTATAGGGATGGAACTCTTGGTGGGTCAAGTGAATAGACCTATACAGAAGGACATTTGTGGATGCAAATCAGATTCTATATGCCATATTCTGTATGAGAGTGCTCATTAAATTGGGGGAGAGGAAGTAGGGGTTTGGGAGGAAAGGGAACCAGATCCAAATACTAACAAACTGTAGTGTATGAAAATCAATTTAAAAAAGGAAAAGAAATTTACATTAATTTTTAGATGAAGGTATCATGCCCAGTCTCTTTTGGCTTCCACACAGTATAGATATGTAAATAGTAATGACCCAGTATACATAAACATGCTAAATACACAGAAAACCACAGAATACTGAGCTCCTTATATCCTATAAACAAACATGTATGCAGAGATCACAGCCCTGTCTCTACACTTTTGATTTGGGTGGGGAAAAAGTACTGTAATAAAAATTCGCCTATGCAATGGATGGATCTTTGTAACTGAAGAATTCTGCTTATTTGGAGAAATATATAATGTTCTGCAGTTCATTGATTATCAGAGTTCCTTTATGATATCGATCATAGTGACTATTTCTTACTGAATGTGTATCATGTAAATACATGGCTTTATTTAGGCCCATATATCTGATTAGGCAGATAGTATCATATGTACCATACATAAAAGGAAGTACAAGCTACACATATTGGGTGAGTGAATCAAGGTTAGTGTTAGTGCCAGAATCATGATTGACCATAAGAGGAAGTATAAACTCTAAACATGACACATATCTTTGTATTTGCAAGATAAAAAACAGTCTATGTTTTCAATGAACAATGAAAACTACTCAGGTGGAGACATCAAATTGATGTAGTCATTATTAGCATTTTACAAGGTCAAATATTTACATTTAAAACTATAGTTAGAATCTTTCTCTTCATTCTCTGGAGCAATTAGTTGCTGTAGTTTCTTGCTGATAATTTAAAAAAAATTAAAGTTACACTGTATGTGTTTTTATGTTGCTCTGTTTCCAGCAGACAACTGATCTTACTGTTGACATTACATGATTAAAAAGAAACTGGTCAATGAATGCACTGATTTTTGTGATATGACATTATTTTCAAAGTTGCTGGAAGATCAGATAAGATAATGTACAAAAAATTGTGGGTGGGTCTCCATCTCCAGCACGGCTGCTGTGCTCCAGCCATGTCAGAGAATGGAGGACGATGGAACGGGATCTCAGGTGGCTCAGACTGCGGCGGGAGGAGTTCCCTCCCGGGAGACTACGTCGGTGGGTAGTTCAGTCATTAGAGCCAATGCAGGGACATATATAGGGAGGCCTTCCTGACTGTTACAGAGGCAGGAAACTTAAAGGTAGGGTGTTGGGATAAAGTGCGGGGAGGCTGTGGAAGTTCAGGAACAAGGAAACGAAACCCAAAAACCTGGTTCTGGTCTGGGGTGGGGGAAAGGAAGATTCATATCATATCAGGCAGAGCAAGTCAGACACCTGCTATCCCTTTAGGGTATCCAGAGTTGCTTGCCTTGCTCAATACCCAGGTCCTCACAAAAAATGTCTTGACATGGTCTTTAAGATATAGTAAGCTTTCAGTAAATAACAGTTCAGTCCAATTCTGCTCCAAACGGTACAAAGATGAACCACCCAAACCTTCTCTAAGGATGGAAGAGCTCTCCAAATATGGGAATGTGGTCAGCAGATAACCTTTAGCTATCATCAACTTCAGAGATCACCTGGTCTCTCTGAACTCTCTCATTAACTCACAGCCTCTTTTGGTAGTCTGCACCCAGAAACTGAATGAGGCCTTATAAAGACGTGGTCATTATGTACTAAAATGGTGTCTTTTGCACGGCTCCGTTCAGAAATGGTTAAGTCATTCCATCCTCCATAGCCTTCTGACATCTTCCTCTATAAATCTTGAAACTTCCCTCTTCTTTTCACAAGTACCTATCCTGAAGATGTATTTGGTACCATAAACTCCATGACAATGACTTCTTTCAAATTCCATGCACCATAGAATCATTTGTAAACTGCGAAGTACATTATTGTGAGAATTAAGTGGTGGGGATTCTTGGTGAAGCTTCCTACAGTGTGATGCATACTATTAGATTTTATTTTTGTGTTTAGAGACAGGGTCTCCTTATGTAGCACTAGCTGGGCTAGAACTTACTTTGCAGACTAGACTGACTACTAGATGTTTTACTGTTTGCTTTCATTTGGCTAAAACATGGGCATTTAGGTCAAATGGCCTTTTAGGGCCCCTCTGGTGCTGACATCTCATGGACTTTCTCTGCCGGTATTCGGGAGCCCTTTGTTTCCTCTAAGATGCTGCCTGTCTTCTTCTCCTTCCTTGTCTTCTCAAAACATTCCACGTTTGTGGCAGAAAGCTTTCACCCCACTGCACTGTCATTAACCCTTGCAGATCTGTTGATGTCTTTGAATCAAAGATACTGTCATTTAACTTAAAGTCACTTGCAGCACCTACTGCCTGGTCTGAGGTCTGGAAGGTATTAAGTAAGTATATGTTCAATAAACCAATATTATTTAGATGTGTTGTGGTTCCCCCAGCAAAGAACTACGTAATGAAAGCCATGCCATAATTCTCATTCCAATCATCATTTTCTTCATGTAAAGCATATCCCATCTAGCGAACATCACATTGTTTTCAAATTATTCCTGCAGTACATATGTATGATGAAAGGTACCAAAAAATAAAGGATGATTGAAAGATGAAGCTCATTACACTTTGTGCTTCACCCCGAGTCTGACAAGAACAGGCACAGATTTGGCTATAGAACCTTTGACCTCCAATGATGGAATGTCTCAACAAATAAATGGAGAACATCATGGTCTCTAGCACAGAAAACCACTATGGTGGTCAGCATAGATTTACCAAAGTGCAAAAGAAGGGGAGACAGACAGACAGAGGCAAAGGTCATTGTATACTGCAAAGCTACAAAGGAAAATAAGTGTAATGGCAAAACATATTTCCTGACCACAAAAAGCTGCTGGTACATCCTGAGGAGACATATGTGCATAAAAAGCAAATTAGAGTGGCTAGGGAGATGGTTCAGTCAGAAACACACTCTCCATGTACACATGAGGATTTGAGTTTGGACTTCCAAGACCCATGTAAAAGCTAGGCATGGCAATTTCTTTTTGTAATCCCAAAGCTGGGAAGGCAGACACAGAGGATACCTGGGGCTTGCTGCTCAGCAAGTGTAGCTAATTGTTGAACTCCAGGTTCAGTGGGAGGCCCTGTCTCAAAAGATAAAGTGGAGAGATGACTGAGAAAAGTACCCACCACAGATCTCTGACCTACACAATCACACACACACACACACACACACACACACACACACACACGCCAAAGCAAATTAGCTGCCCAAGTCAAGGAGGAAAGCATGTATACTCTGTATAAGAAGATCTGAACCAAGCACCTGTTAAACAGGAGTCAGAAAGACCACAGTGAAGTTCTCCTGAGTAATCTGCTAATGAGTATGAATACTGTTTCCCCATTCTTTCTCTGATCTCCTCTTTCAGATTCTCCTAGCAAATTTTCTCTGGGGTTTTCAGAATGGATATTTTGAAAATATAAAATCACACTTAGTATGCTCCATAGCTTGGTGGTCCAAGGGCTTCTTAGCTTACCCAAGCAGGCATCTCATTCTATACAGCTATCAAGTTTACTTTTTACTTGTCTACTTGCTCTCCAAATTATTAATAATCTATCACAGGAAAAATGGAAAATAATATCCAGCATGTCAGTTTTCAAAGACCTATGTGTATCTTGCTCTGGAAATTGTATACAATTTTTCTTTCTTTTTTTTTAAATGGAATCATTGTGTATTTCATAAAGAACATCTCAATCAATCTTAATCATCTTTATACCCCCTCCCCCACTGACATCCTCCATAGCCCCCCAGCTGGAGACCATACATGCTTTTATCTGTGTAAAAGTCAAGTTAGTGTTCCCAAATGTTCCTCAGTGCAGATTCATCCATTGAGGTCTAGTCAGTCTACCCAGAGTCCCTCACTTTAGGAAGACTAGCTCACCCTCATTCAATAGTAATCAGTTGCCAATATTTCTTCAGCAAAGATTGGGGTCTGCTGCCCATTTTCCCAGTGCCATGCTGGGTTTTTGTTGCTTGTTTTCTAAATAGAAATTGTCCTATTACTATATCTGTATAGTTTACAAACATTTTAATAGGGAATACATAAGAAGTTATGAAAGAAGTCTAGGAATAATACTCCCAAAACATACTATTCCTTTCAAACAAAGGCTTTTAGCTGAGCAAAGACATTTCATTAGAAATCTTTTAAAGGTAGACGATCTTCCAGTCAGAAAACAAAAACAAACAAAAAGAGCTATTCCTAACTGTGACAATTCTGCATTTGGATGTGTAATAGAGACACACAGGTTCAATTTCCTCTGAGGAGCAGGAATGCAGTATTGTGACGTTTCAGAAATTCGAAACTCGAAAGGGGTGGGAGGGAACTCGAAAGGGGTGGGAGGGAATCGTTAGAGTGAGCACATATGTCAAGGTATGTTTTATGAATGCTAAAGCTGAAAGGCTTGCTTTTAAAGAGTTGCATGGGTTTCCCTCCTGGCCACCCTGCATCCGGCCATCTTAAAAGGGTCTCCCTTGGAAAATAAAGTCAGTGATTTTTTTTTTTCCCCAGTGAACCTACAAAGCAGGAACAGATGTGACACTAGTAACCTCTAGTTTGTGTGTACCTCAGAGAAAAATGACACGGATTAAAGCAGAAATCTGGCTCCAGGCCAGAAAGAAGGACAATTCGGGTTTAGGCCTCTAATGACATGGTTCACTTCAGCTCACTCTTTTGTGCTTGAGTAAGGAATGTGGGTGGGAAAGGGATCTATGTTTACTTGTTGCCAGCACGAATGAAGTATTGGCAAAAGGCTATAATTTTCCTGAGCTCCACGGGATCTCTGCCAAAATCAGAAGACTCATGTTATCTTATCTGACCATCTCTCTTTTAGAATTTGTTGTTTACTTTACTTCTTTTTTAATTTAAATTTATTTTTGAGAATTTCGTGCCTGAGTATTTGTACTATTTGAAAATTGTGTGCGTGGTACTGTGGATTATATTCACCTCTGTTACCTTACCTCATCCTTTTTGCATTCTGGCAACTCTTTTCTTCTCAACAATTGCCCCTCCGACTACCTATCCTTGTATGTCCGTGTGCAGGTCTTGTTTGGGTAATCACATCTACTGTGTGTTCCTCATTATCAAGTCCATGCCACAGCTTTCTTCTCCATTCTCTGGCTCTTAACAATTTTTCTGTCCCCTCTTCCTTGATGTTCCCTGAGCCAAGGATGGGGTGATGCAGATACCTCATTTATTTTAGGGCTAAGCACTCAACAGTTATTTGTTCTGAGCTCTTTAATCAACTTTGAGTCTTTGTATAAATATCTGCATGCCTCAAACAGAAGCATCTTTGACCCAGGCTGAGGAGTCTTAATAATGAAAGATGTGGTCAAACAAAATGCCTATGGCCTGAGTTTTAATTTGATGTCCTGAGTTAGAATTCTGACACTGTCCCTAAAAATAAAATCTCATCAAAATAACGTCAGTTCTCCTCAGGCTGTTATTTCTTCCTTTGCTGTGTGCACGAAGACAGTGACAACATCTACCTCACCAAGCATTTTTCTTTTGAAAATTTGTTAGCTCATATGCAGGAATTAGAATAATGCCTAATGTGCACTAACGATGTCTTTCATAAATGTTGTTCATTATAGTTATTAAGAAATACTTGATATTATGGGTAATAATCTTTGAGTCTATTTCTCATCTTTACCACAGAGTAGACCACTTGACTGCAGGAAACAAGTCAGATTTGCTTAATGTAGTTACTCTTTCAATTTATTTTTACTGATATACTCCAAAATGTTCAAAACCTGTTTCTCCAGATTAGGAAGTGTCTTGTTGGTACTGTTTTATTTTTGTAGTTCTGTGATATAAATATTCCCCCTAGGATTAATTTCAAACTATTAAATATGACATCAGTTGGTTCATGGAGTTCTTTAAAATTATGAGTCTTCATTGAGAGGCAGTAGAAGGCAGATTCAGCATTCCAATAAAGGCTATGCGTAGGAAAGATACAAAAAAATAAACATGTGAATAAACAAAATGAATAAACATATAAAATAAATGAACCCCACTACAGTCTCCTGTGACATGGGCAAAAACATTCTGTTTGCTGGGTCTTGCCATAGTTTTGTCTATTGGTGCCTAGGAGGAATATTTATTGAATTTTCCATAGCACACAATCTTCTATATTTTTCCAAGAAAAGAATCCTGATAAAAAAGAATCTTGTGAAAATCTACAATGTACTAAGAGGTCTCACAATAAGAAAACTGTTATAAATTCCTCAATATCCACAAAACATGTGACTACTAAAACTGCTTTGTCTTGGTAACAAGTAGAATCATAAGGACTTAGTATCTCTGAAGGACACATACTGGAAGACAGGGCTACCTTTTCTAGTCATATAGGAAAACGTAAACTGCATTCTTCTAAAAACTTGAAGTTGCATACACTTCCATTATTTACCAAAATTAAATATGTATAATAAAATAATAGGGACTATCTACCAATGTCTACTAGTGCACAATTCTGCAAAATTAGATAAAATGTTTCCATTGTACAAGTGGTAGAATGGAGACTGAGGAAGTTTAACTTAATGCCACTTTATTGATCCAAATTCAAATACAGATATTTCCACCTCCAACGGTAACATCTAGTCTTCAACATGTTTGGGTGAACATTGCCATTAAAAATAATTGCCAGTAGTTTCTTCTGAGCCTTTTACTCTGCAAAACAGTTTCATTGTTTTCTTAATTTACGTTCCCTTTCATCCACAACTATGTCAATATTTCTACATTCTCTCTACTACTCCACTTGAAGAACATTGCTTCTTTTCTTTTAACCAAGAATAGACAAAGCATCAGAAGTAAATTCTTCAGCTATCCATAATGTGACCTGAATTTCAGCTTTGTGTACATTCAGCATGCCGCATTCCCTCTGTTAAATTAAAAAAGATACAAACACCAAACACAAGAAAAGACCATTCACAAAAGAACAATAATTAAGCCTTTATTCAGGTATTCTACTGAAATGCTCAACTTCAGTTTTTAGCCTTTGTCTGCAAACCTGTACCCTTTGTCCTTTCTGCTAGAGCATTTACAGTTTTTAGCATGATTAGGTCAATCCAGACTAACTTGAATGATCCATGTATCTTTTCTCCATCTCATTCTATTCCATTCTTCCATGCCTACTCAAACATACTTTGGGAAATCTCATGTCCATCAACTCTCTATATATTCTGGGTACTCATAAACATTCCAGTTAAGCTTCCTCCCTGGCCCACTGAAGGTCCCTCAAGAGCATCAATAACTTTGTTGTGTTTAAGTAGCTTTTCATTTTTGGTGCAGTGTGCTATGGATTTGTCTCCATGACAGTTCACTTGGCTTGCTGTTCTGATTCTCTCAGGATTTGTTTTCTCTTCCATCGCCTATTCTCTGAGTGATGAACCATACATTCGTAATAGGCTCATCTCTCAGTGGAAATACTGCTTAAGTGACATCACCATGATCATATGCTAAGTTACAGCTTTTATGCCACTTTAGATTTATTTCTAGAGTACATAGTTTCAAGGTCTCACCCAAATTCTCACATGAAACTTCAATGTTGATGACCTGCAAATATCTCAAGATTCCAAATCACTAGTTGTGTACTCTTAATATGCTCTGCTACTCAAATATTCTTTTTTGATATTAAATGGAATTCAGGCTTCTAAGTCTAATGAATAAATGAACTAACAGCAATACTCAACATTTCTCTTTGTTGTGTTTAAATTTAATAGACTCACAAGTAGCTCTGATTCATGTGCCTAATGTTTCAAAATATATCAATTCATTTGTCCTCAACACATCATAAACCTACCAGGATCCAATATATTCCTGACAGCAAATCTCTAGCAGTGTCCTATCAGACCTTCTGGCCTCTATTCACATCTCTGTATGGCTCGTTATAGATTTTAGAGCTAGAAATATATTTCCAAAAATTAAAATCTTATCTTTTAATTCCCACTTCTAAGGATTCTCCAATGGTTGCTCTTTTCCCTCTTACACTACCTAACATATTAAAGTTACAACAAATGTATTATTTTCTGAAACATTATTTTTTCTTAGTGCACTCTATACAACATCTCCAAAAACACATACAAATATACACACACACACACACACACACACACACACACAAACACAACTAAGTTATCCTGATCAATTCTCATTCATCCTCTGTGTCTCAAACTAAAAGTCATTTCTTCAGAAGAGCCTCTTTCAGTTGCTCTGGTCTCCCTTCCAAGTGTTCCTAAAAATCCCTGAATTTCAACTGGCTTGATATTTATCAACCATTTTAGTACAGTCCTGAACTCTTCCTTAATATATTAGTTACATGCTTTTGGAAAAGTTCATGAAATCTAAAATTTCTGGCATACGGTGCTTCCTATAAGGCAGAATAGTAAAATAACAAGTTTTATAAACTCCCTCACATTCTGGAAATGGTTCATTTGTATTATCCAGGTGTTTAGTCATATTTTTAAACCAGCCTTTATTCATGCACTTTTCATAATACTATTTATAATATATCTGTATAGGACAGAAAAATTTCTGGTAAAATGACTGTCTTACACATGTGTTTTCTGGGTTTCCTTTCTTGTCACCATGAAAATGATAATGATGAAATTAAGTGTATAATTTCAGAAAGGTGAAGAAAGACAGAAGCAAGATGAACTGAAAAAGAGACATTAGCAAATGTTTGAAAGATGGAAAGCATATGAGCTGGAATCATGAAGCCAACAAACTAGAAAAATCCCGAAAACCAATTGCCTTTGAAAAAGGATTTTAATTGAATAACCAAGCAGACTTGCTTCATATGATCACGCAAGGCCAAAATTAAAACAAAGCAACAACTAAACCAAGTGCAGTTCTGTTTAGACCCCAGTGGGTCATCTATATGTGTGTAGCTAGCTAACTTATACTTTTATGGCATGAGCAGGAAGGAGCATATTTTATGTGAGAAAACAGAATAAAAACATGCTTTGAAATCAGGAAGCCCATCAAGCAGAGGCGAAAGTGAGATGCCACTTTGAAAATAAGGGGGAATAAAGATTTGAATGGTGATTAGACTCTCCATGTCCCCATTCCAAACCAAACAAAATGCATACAGGATATAAGTGAGTTTTTTTTTTCTCTCTCTCTGGAAATACTGATTGGATCAAAGCAATAAATACAAAGATTTAGTGACTTGAGGATCTCAGTCAACTCACTGAACCATTAGGTCACCTTAAAGTTTGAAAGAAACTCAAAGGAACCCCACATATGCACTAGACTTTTGTTCTTATTATTGTTTAGGGGCTGTGCTTGTTATATTTAGATGTCAACTTAAACCTGGGAAGAGGGAACCTCCACTGAGGAACTTCCCCCATGTGGGTGGTGGTGGGCATGTCTGTGATTTTTTTTTTCTTAGCTGCTAAGTGATGCGGGAGGGTCTAATCCATTTTGGCAATGCCACCCTTGGTCAGGTGTTCCTGAGTTGTATAATAAAACAAGTTGAGAGAAAATGTCAAAGGAATCAAGCCAATAAGCAACATTCCTTCATGGTCTGTGCTTCTGCATGGTCTAGGTTTCTGTTCTGCATGAGTTCATTAGTGTTCTCTCAGTGATGAACTGTGAAGTGTTAAGTGTTAGCCAAATAAACTCTTTCCTCCTAAAGTTTCTTTTGGTCAGTGTTTTACCATAGCAATAGAAAGTAATTAGAACAGAAATTAGTACGAATAGGATATTGCTATGTTGAACCTGACCATATCGTTTGTTGGGAGGATTCTGGAGCTTTTAGATCTTTGGGTTAGAAAAGTAAATGCATACTCAAAGCTTAATGAGGTGTTGTGGGTACTTGGAAGATAATAATGTTTAGAGAAATGCAGAGGATTGAGATATAGCTTGTGAGAAGTCATAGATCCTAGGGATCTCTGTCATATTCCTAGACATGTATAATTTCTTACTGTATGCTAAATATAGAGACGCCCAGTCCTAAGTGACACATCTACAATTGAATCTCTACACTTAAGGTTCATGAAATATAGGGGAACAGGGGATAGAGAGAATACAAATGAATTTCTCAACTTTCACCAGTGAAGTTTCCTCATGCAGCAGAGCACTTTGCAGACAGAAAGACTTACCAGGCCAAAATGTAGAGACCAGATGACTACAGAGAACATGTCCCTGGATAGGACTCCTATATTAAAACTCTCCCATCCATGGTTCACTAACCATGTTGGAAGAGGGGCAGAAAGATTGTAAGAGACCAGGTTGGTATAGAATCATAAGGAAAAGAGTCTTAGAGGCCTCTGGGAACTTGCTCATATGAACTTACAGCAATAGTGTCAGCATGCACAAGACCCATGCAAACTCTATCAGACGAAAGCCCAGCAGAGAACTGGGGAAAAGGGCTGCAGTCTTCAACCTTAGCTGCAGAACTATTGGCAGAAGATGACTCCTGGGTGGGAGAGTTGATCTTCTTTAAGAGAGATATTCTAGATAGGCTGATCAGACTCCAGGGGATGACCTTGCACTGAGGGACATCTGGATATGCAAACTTTCCTTGATAGGCCTTAGCATATATGACAGAACCATGAAATCCCATGTCGGAGGGTATGGGAATGGACAGGGACTGAGGGAACAGGTGTAAAGATGATGAAGATGGTTTGTATGAAATGCACACAATTTCAGTAAAAAATCCAATAAGTAGATATATTAATAAAAATTAAGATCTATAAGAAGAAATAATCCTTGAAAAATGAATTAATGGATTCATTTTAATTCAAGGGGCAGAAAACAATATGAAAGGAAATAATTACATCATATTTCACAGCTCAATTCTGAAAATATTTGCACAGTTTTAATCATGTAAACACCAAATGTTGACTTAATTAAAACAATATGATAGAAGGATCCCAGAAAGTTAAGGAAAGAAAAATGTGTATATTTTGGTATTAAGATGAGGGCTGGCCATGGGGCATACTGAAAGACAGAAGCCAAGCCTTCCTTAAACATAAACAAAATGCAGGGCTGGTGAGATGGCACAGTGGTTAAGAGCAATGTCTGCTCTTGCAGAGGACCCAGCTTTGATTCCCAGCACACACAGTGGCTAACAAGTGCCTGTAACTCCAGTTCAAGGGAATCTGACACCTTCATTTGACCTCTGTGGTCATTGGATGATATGGGTGCACTTAGGCACATGCAGACAATACACTCACACACATAAAAAGTGAAAATAAAATAAATAAATAAAATGTTAAAAAATTCAATAAGCAGTCGTATCTTAAGCTAAGCCAAATGTGTATATAATGATATGTGTATACATATTTGTGTAAGATACCATATATAGTCATATAAATATTCATATTGTATATGATCATTACATTATGGAGAAAAATGGAGGTGAACACAAAAGAAATATTTTCTAAATGTTAAACTCGGTGTTCTATGAATGCAGAAACCAAAGTCCGACAGTGGAACTCAATGTCTGGCAATTGGGGCTCAGGTTCTTCTGGAATCCAAAAGGCTTGGACAGCTCCATTTATCTGGCTCCATCCTCTGTAGGACACGCAGCCTGTCTTGTAGTCTCATGCCTCACTTGCCACTATCCTTGGTGGTCATTCCGTGTACTGGTAACCAACATACTAAGATTGTCACTGCAATTGAAGCTTCACCTTCACCAACAGCTTCTTGGCCTCTCACTGTGCCAATACCAAGCTGTTCTCATGACCTCTTCAATTCTGGGGTTTCTACTGAAACAGAGGATGCAACTGTACCAATGGCTTCTACTGTCCACTCTGCAGAGATTCCAACCCTGCCACATGATGCCAAACCTCAGCTTCTTTCTATGATTTATTCATGCCTTCAAAACCAGTAGCATATGGGAGACATTTATACATGATGAAGTTTGTATACCAGCTTGAAATGCATCTTCCCAGCCATGCCCCCTTTCCACTGAACCATAGCTTCTGTGTGCTGACCCAGAGGAAGTAAGCCCCTTAGAATATTTTGCCTCAATGATGTTGGTCTTTACTTAATTGAACCTGAGTTTTCATACCAGCTAACCAGCACAGATTTCACTTTAGTGGTATTGGTCTTTGTTGACTGCAGCTTACTCATGATTATATATATATATCATATATATATATATATATATATATATATGATATATATATATGATCCTGATAGAGTCTTCTCTACCTTCTGGAAACTTCACAAGTCAGGTCTCTATCTGTTCCTTTGTCAACATTCCCTATCGTTCAAGCTGCCATACCATTTCTGAGTATTCAATGTTTTTTCAGCTCAAAGTTAAAAACACTTCAATAATCCTCCCATGAAACAACATGTTAAGGTACTCCACAGTAATATCAGGATATACTGGTACCAAATATATATTATTCAGGGTATTTAAAGTTTTAAAGGAATAGAAATGATCAGCTAGATAGACGATAGATAGATAGATGATAGATATCTCAGATTGGTTTTCAGGATATGATCCATGCAGTCCAACAATGACTGTCTCACCCTGGAGAGGCCAAGATAAAGATCTAGCAGTTTCTTAAGTCCACAAGGCTAGATTTCTCAGTAGTCTTAAACTGGCACTGAAGGCCTAGAGGATTCCTGGAGAGCTTTGATCTTCTTGGAAGCTAAAAGGAATTTATTCTAATATTGGTAAAGGAATATTATGACAAAGCAGGCAAACAGCAATAGTGTCTTCTTCCCATGTCCTTTTACATGGGCTGCCAGCAGAAGGTGTTGTACACGGTTAGAGTGGAAGTCAGGTTCAAATAAAGAGAGAGTGCACTGATATAAAGGAGGAAATGGAATAATGGAACAGGAAGGGTTAAACAGAGTGAGGCATATGAGGGCAAGGTAGAGAAAGAAACAAGAGGAAGTGTAGATACGGCTAAATCCCTTAGAAACAGTTGTATAGAAACTTACTAATATATAGAAGCCTCTTAAAATATATACATGTACAATTGAAAACAGTTTAAATGTGGTTGCACTATACTGGAGTTTCAATGGCCCTACCAGACATCAAAGGCAAGCAAAAAAGAAAAGAAAAGAAAAGAACAATGACAAGAATGGAATCCCAATTTTGGAATTATTGACCAGGAGGATTTGTGGTCAACAGACCCTCAGATAAAAATGGCTATAGCCACTGCTCTTGGTTAGCCTAAAGAACTTAATTTTAAGAACTTCATGTTGAAGATAATACATCACGAGTCAAAGAACAATCAAAGAGAAATGAAACTGGTACTGACCTCAAAGCCTTCTCTCCAGTATCTAGCTTTCATAGACTTAGAAGGTCTTATGCATGTAATCAAAAGAGAAAAATAATCAACATCCTTACATATCTGTGAACCCTGTGAACTACCATAATGACTGACAATATATTCCAACCAGCACAAACGATTACTATGGAAGTCACCAGCCAGTCTATGATTGGTTTTAAGACCCTCTTCACAGGATGGAGCCCATACAAGACACTATTATCAGACCCAAGAATATGTAGCTTCACATATATCAGATGGTAGATTAGAACCTACTAGTATTATTCTGGTAAATAGACATAGCATCAATACAACTCCAAATAACTTATTGTAATACCAGTAAATTAATGTATCTCTCAACTCTCACCAGTAAAGCTTCTCTTTTTCTAATAGCAATTAACAAGTGGTCAACATGCAGAAAATAAAGACTGCAAAGTGCTCAGCCCTAAATGAGATGCTTATATCACACTCTTTCTTCCCAAGGCTTAGGGACTGTAAGATCCAGATGTGGTAGATGAATACAGGGGAACTGTGTTGTCTGGATACAACAGGACAGTTGCACATATGAACCAACAGAGATTGTGACAGCATGCACGAGACCCATGAAGAGGGAGCAAGAAATCCAAGCCTTAACTGAGAATCTATCAACAATTGATAGCTTCTGGGAGACAAGACAGAGAGAGAGGGGGGGGAGAGAGAGAGAGAGAGAGAGAGAGAGAGAGAGAGAGAGAGAGAGAGAGGGGACACAGATGGAGAGAGATTGATGATTCAGGTTTTCTTTAAAGGTCTGATGCCTGGTAGGATGAACAAACTTCAAGGGATGAATCCACAACTAAGAGCATTTGGAGAACACAATAGTCTTGACAGACATTTAAACATTAATAATACAGGACATGAAGTCTGTGGTGTAAGTTATAATGGGGTAGAGATGGGGGTGGATATCTGGATATGACCAAAATGCATTGTTTGAAACTCTCAAAGAATCAGTTAAAAATGTTGTTTAAAAGTTCCTTACGTTTTCATTAATTCCCCCACCAGTCAAGTCGACCTCTTAGATTACTACCTCAGTGTGTTTAATGACAAGCGCAGCCCTGAGACCCAAAATGTAAAAGTCAGCAGGAGGAGAAGGAAGAGCCACACTGCATTTGGAGGACTTCACTCTTTTCTTGCAAACAGTTGTGAAGGGTGGTTTGGGGTTGCATGTGCCAGCCACATCATGGAATTTGGTTACAGAAACAGTGGAAAACTGAGACCTAAACATCAATTGTCTCTTCTTTTTCGTAGTTCTTCCATAATTGCTCGTCTACAAATTACACGCGTCTCCTACTACATTGCTTGGTACATTGTAGGAACTCAATAAATAGCAAATGAATGAATGACTGGACTACAATTTACTGATTCATATTTGCTATTGGTTAAACTAAGATGAAATGCATAAAATTTCCCTAAGTTAAAGCCAAGTTTTACAATGCTTATTTATGTGCTTCTTTCTAAAATTATATAACAATGAAAGCACGAAATTTAGAGTCAGAAGATTCTAGTTTAAGGCCTGTCACCATATTTCTTGACAGTATCATTTGAGCCCCCTTCTGTGGCTATCTGAGATGAAATTCTGTCATTCATTACATGAAGATAATAAGATTTTTCTCATAAGACTGTTATGGGAAAGGAACGAGCTAATAAATGAGTATTTTATAGACTGTAAAATAATATATAAATGTCAGTTATAGCTGTGACTAAAGTCCTTCTGATATATTCCATACATTATATCGGTTTATAGTTCTCCTCTTTCAAAACTGGATTTACAAGTGAGGCATTTGAGCACAATGCTAAGATTCCAGTATTTGTATTAGGAATCATTAAAATAGAAGTTGATGCCAATATTTATGTCTGTTTTCTTGGGTCACAAAGTTGGTGAATCATTTGTATTTGTTCAAGGCACTATTTGTACTGCCCTTTTTTTCCTGATGATTTCATAAAAATCGCCAGGTCTATCACAGTTAGTCATTAAGCTATAGGAAAATATTGAATCATCATTTTTTTTCTTTTTTAAATTACTTGTTTTGAACAGGACATGGTATATGAGACTACAGATAAAATACAGTTATGTCTACCTATCAAATAAATAACATCGAATCACAATTACTTCATTATCAGATGTATACAGATGTATCTTTCCAAGTAGGCATACTTTACTTTTTTAAAGAGAATGTCATGAAATAACATGAATAAAATTTTTATAATAACATTCTGAATTGAAATTCTAAATTAATTAGTTAATTCCATTGAACTTCCATTTTTCTGTTCCATTAACAATTTTTTTAAAAATAAAGATGTTGCACAGAAAGTGCCTGGTTGGTGTTTAGTTAATGTTAGCAATCATTTTAGGGTTGGGTATTAGAAAGTTGAAGCCCTGCCACCCAGATCTCATTCTCTGGTTATGCTTATGAGAGTAAATAGAAAAAAGTAGGAAAATATGAGACTAGGGAGAGGAAAAGAAGCCCTTCACTCTGGAGGCTGGTTGGAGCCTCTTGCCAGCTGAGGCAAGAATTCCAACACAATTCAAATTTGCAGTGAAGGTTGTCAACACAGGGATAGTATTCCCTTCAGATATAGGTATCCTATGTTAAAATAGTAATGACTCAGTTTTGAGGCTAAATATATATGTCCTGGTGTAGAGCTCCATTCCTTTTCCCAAGCATTCTCTGGGAATTTCAAACAAGACTAAACTTTGTTTACATTAAAGATATTCTATTTTCCCAAATTCTTATGATCTAGACTTTTATGTTTCCATTTGCCATCCTGTCGGGAACATGTCAGGAACCACCCCCTGGCCTTATTTATTTATTAATTTTATTTTTATTGAATCACTGTGTTTTTCATACAGAACTTCTCAAACAATGTCAGCCATCTTTATGTCACTTTCCCCACTGGGATTCCAGGGTTTTTGTTTTGTTTCATTTTTTTAACAACCCTCTGAACATAATAGCTTCAAACCCACCAAAATGATAAAAAAAAAAAAAAAAAACTAATGATAGGACAAGGGAATGCCACTCTTTCTGAGAAAAACCAACACCCTTGGTTTCAGGTATAGCTCTCTTTATTTCTGAGTGTCTCCTTCATTCTCTCAAGATGCTTGTTTAAGATCTATACTAAAATATATTTATTAAATGACTATTATGCTTCATACTGACTAGTCCTGAAATTGTTTTATGCATCTGAGTCATGCCTCCCTTGACACATATTTACACATTTAATTACATATGTGGAACATGGAGGGGACCAACTGGTTCACCACAGAAGAATCTGGGCTGTCTTTGAGGGTACGGCAGGAATGACAACTCCAGAAGGAAAGAGTGGCTGGACTGCATCTGTGTAGCTGTCTCACACATGATCCAAGACTCACAGATGTCAAGCAGTGCTAAATAGTGTACATGTGTAGCACAGACAAAGACAAAGTCAGACAACAAGCCTAGATGGTCTGCTTGTTGTTTGTATGCCACATCTGTGTTCAAAAGAAGGAGGAGTCTGCTAGGCAAGATGCTCTTTATTATTCTGAAAACTCGAGTGCCATTGCATATGCATGTTTGGCACTGAAAGGAGAGCTTTACTGTCCTTCTCTCTGGGTACTGTTGGTGACTTGGAGGATGGAGAGAAGAGGACAGAACAGGAAGAGACAGAAACTGAGCAGTGGAGAACCTCATGAGAACGCAGGTCTGCCTAGGCTTCCAAGGAAGATTCTCAAATTTGCAGTCTAGTCTACCAAACAGTTTCAGGGAGGGCTGAGGGATCTTCACTGTCACTGCTAAATACATTGAGGGAGAAATAAGACCTAAAGGAGCACAGTGAGAGCAGGAGGGACTGAGCCAAATGAATATTTTCCAAAGTTCCATGTAAACTTTTGTTGGACTTTGAACTTACGCTTCATAGGTTTAATGCCATTTGGTTCCCTCTCTCTCTCTCTCTCTCTCTCTCTCTCTCTCTCTCTCTCTCTCTCTCTCGTATGTGTGTCCGTCCATGAATCATGTTATTAACTTTATCTTACAGATAAAGTTTGAAGATGGTTAATATTACCCAAAATCCCTTGGCTAAGCAGATGAAACTGGAACCCAAGTTCATGTGTCACACAAAACAAAAGAGTCTGTTAGTATATGTGGTGGTTTAGTATTGACTGTGAACCTGACAGGACCTAGATGCATGGAGAAAAGCCTCTGGACATGCCTGAGAGGGATTTTCCAGATCAGATTCAGCAGTGGGTCTCCACTAGAAATGTCTGTGGAATCATTCTCTGGACCGGGGTCCTGGACTTCACAAAAAGGAGAAAGCTAAGCTGAACCACGGCATTACACTGTCCCTTCTTCCGGACTATGCACTCCTGTGGCCAGTAGCCTCCTTTCATCCTGTCACCTTGGACACCTCAAACTGTAAATCCAAATGAACCTTCCTTCCCTGCTTTTGTCAGTGTATTTTCATAGTAGCAAAGAAAGAAACTAGAACACCAGGCTGGAGATATTGGTTTATGTGCATTTTCTGGCTCATTTAGTGGGGTTATCCGATCTAGCTACATCATAAAGTGCAGTGGAGGTTTCCGGCACAGCGAATCTGCAAGCTGTAACTGTGCGTAATCTGATTCATTTAGTCCAAAGATGGCAGAAATATCTGTAGTTTTGAAAAGTTCACCAGAATTCATAGTAAAACACCTAAGACATTGCAGTCCCATCACACACATATGGGAAGCTGAGATTTCCGTTCGAAGGCAGCTACAGAAAAAGAAGTCCTCAGAACTAGAAGATGGTTCTGTAGTTAAGAGGGCTTGCTGCTCTTCCAGAGGAGCAGAGTTTGGTTCCCAGCACCCTATTTGGATGACTCAAGGTCACCTGTAACTCCATCTCCAGAGGAACCAACACTCTTCTGACCTCTGAAGGCACCCACAGATATGTGGTTCATACACAGAGACATACATGAATACATATAAATAAAAAGGAAAGAAAGAGAAGCCCTGAGGTCTTGGCTGCAATAAAGGAAGGGACAGAACCTAAATTTTCTAGACTCCCCCCAACAGAAACACATATAGGCACAAATTAATCATCAACTCACAGGGCCTCGGTGACAAGAATGTTTCAAGCAAATACCCTTTCTTTGCAAAGAACCTTAGCAGACGGTCTAATAAAATTTCCATAATTTTCTGTAGGTGCCAGTTTTGAAAAGGAAGAATTACTATCCTTAGTTTGTCAAGCAGGAATTTGAAGTTAGGATAAGTTGATGGTTTGACCAATGCGGCAGAACTCCTAAATAGAAATCAGAACCAAAATTCAGTTTCTATTGCATTAAAAAGAAAGAGTACACATTTGGTAAACAAGGCTTTCCTTTACATAGTAGGCATTGCAAAAGCTACTCTTAAGGTTGTAAAAACAGGATCATTTTGTGCGTAATAAAAAGAATTCCTCTGGCTCTCACTCCCAGCTGCTGTTGTGTAATCTGTCCCTGCTTGTGAAGATTGCTCAGGAAGGGGTAAGATGCTCACCTAGTAGCCTTCCCTTTCCTGTTTAAAACAAGTGGAGAAATTCAAAAAGCCACACAGACTGAAAGGCAGCTCTACTTAGACATTTCTCTTATATTAGATGAAAATCAGGCCTAGACACAGGCAAGGAAATAAAACAAAAAGATGGACCACCGAGTTTGGGAAATGTATAGTTAAACACACTTGAGATAAGTTTGCAGGTCAGTATCCTCTGCTACACTAAGAAGCCACTTTGCTAAGATCTGTGTAGCTGTGACTTGCCATGTGATGTCTAATTCTGTGCACAGGATTTCTTGTACTTGAAACAAAATAGAAATTCCATTCCTCATCTCTCTTATCTTAGTGTCTTTCCATTTCCCACACATCAACAAACAAAGAATGTGGGAGTGGGTTAGAGACACAGGAGCATCAGTGTACTCAGCTGTACCAGGAATACTGATGTATGTGGACAGTGAGGAGAACACAAGGAGTCCACAGGGCACTCAGCAGATAAGAAGCTAAAGATTTACAGAAGATAAAGCCAATGTGGTTAGGAGGTCACTTGCTTTAAGCAAATAAGTCAAATGATTGAGCAAATATGTAAATATTTTTAAAATAATGAGAGCCAGTTTTCTCACTGTTGGGAAAATGATTTACAAATATAAAAAGGAAGTAATTCTAGAAAGTACACTGAAGTTTTGAATTGGAATGAGAGGTTGTTCTCGTATTTTATGGCTGTATGATAAATTCTCTCAAAATCTAGTTGGACAGAATAAACACATATTCTGCTAGTGTGTTCTGTGGATCAAAGATACAACTGAGCTCAGCTAGCACAGACTGAGCCTGCTCAGTGATGTCTGCATTTCAGCTGGGAAGATGGGATGATTGTGGGGAGAAGGGGTTATCAGGAGGCATGCCTTTGAGGAGCTGGTCTTCTTGGATTGCTCACCTAGACTCCAGTGCTTCCTAGTGAGCAAGATGAAGCCTGCCCAGGCTTGTTTTAACCTGGACTCCCTCGATCGTGTAACATCATTTCTACAATTTCTATGGAATACATAAGAGTCACAAATTTACCTAATTCAAGAGAAGGGGATCTTTTTTTCATTTCTTTTCTGTTGCTAGGATAAAATATTTGGACAGATGCAACTTAATGGGGAGTAGGGTTTATTTCTGCTGAAGATTCATGGTCACTTATGGTTTCAGGATACAGTCCACCACAGTAGTAGAAGACAAAAGACAGCAGGTTGGAGAAGGTAGTCTCATGGAACTTGTAGCAAAGAAACTGCAGCTCAGCTCCCTGACTGCTTTTCATTAAGCCCAAAGCCCAACTCATGGAATGGTTCTGCCCATATTCAGAGTGGGTCTTTGTCTTTCGAACTCAGTTAACACAACTAAGAAATTCCCTGACAGAAAAGCTCAGAGATGTATCACCCAGATGATTCTAGATTTTTGTCAAATTGGAAATAATAATCATTACAACAGAACTACTTGACAATTTTATTCCCAAACACATAGCTTTACACCATAAACTTCCATGCCTGGACCCTAAGTTCTTATCTTTATTTCATAATGTATAATGTAGTTCAACTTTAAAAGTCCCCATTCAACACTTTAAAAGTCCAAAATCTTTTAATTGTGGCCTCCAATAAAAAATAAGCAGATTACTTACTTCCAACATATAATGACACAAACTAAACATTCTTATTCTAAAAGTAAAGAACGGGGCATCACAAGGAATGATCAAATCAAAGCCAAACCAAAATCCTGCTGTAAAAACAGCAAATCCTGCCATGTCTAGCCTCTGGAGCTCATGATAGAATCATCTCAGCCTCAAAAGAATCTGTACAGACCCACGTGTCCTGTTTTGTCACCAGTAGCACAAACAGCTTCTCTTGGGATAGCTCTACTCCAAGTCCATAGTTCCCTTTGGTATATGCACCATGGACTTGACAGCTCCAATATCCTGACATCTCCATTTCAACTGAGGCTTCGCTTCCACAACTTCACACAATGATCTCTTTGGACTGTGGATGATCTGAGCAAAAAAAGATGAATGGGTGGGTGGTAAGGCAGTAGTAGGTGGAGTGCTGTCAGAAACAAGATCTCAGGGTACACTGTCTACTCCCCTTCCCACATACTCATCAGTTACAAAGGAGAGTCTAATCATCAGTACTATGATGAAGGGTCCCCAGCTGACATAAACAGTGTGGAGACTGGTGAACAGTATGAGTCCCCTAGTCAGACTTACTTAGAAGATCACATGCAAACTCTACTTTTTCTATCAAGAAAGCCTGACCTGGATCACCTCATAAGGAAACCTGAGACACACACTGGATGAAGCTTGTCTTACATAAATGAATGCATCACATACTTAAAACTTGTGGAGAAGGCTGGAGAGACGTTTAGGAGTGCTTGCTGCACATCTAGAGGACCTGAGTTTTGTTCCCAACATCCATACTGAGTGGCTCACAATCACCTATAACAGCTATAACTTCTCCACAGAGAAAATTACAATTAATACATGTTAACATTTTATGAAATATATCAGACACAGAAAAGCAAGAGAGATAAATCTTATCTCCAAATAACCCTGTTTTTTTTTTAAATAAAGAACCTAGATAAAGAAGATATGGGATATAGGAAGTGAATCGAGGCACAGAAAGGGGGAGTGTCATCCATGGATAGTTTTGGTCCTCAGCTGGACGCTGATGTGTAGGTAGAGAGGAAACTGTCAGTATTTCCTCCCTGAGGTAGAGGTGGTTGTTCATTCCTCTGACCATCAGTTTATCCAGAAAACCACAATGCGACATACCACAGAATATTATTATTCAATGCTATTTCCTTCCTCTCTTCCAGAACCTGAAACCTTCCAGATCCTTCTGCTCATATGGCAACTTGGGAAAAGTTGACAAAATAACCCAAAGTTATTCTCCCAAACCCACATGTTCCTAAATGAGCAGCTGTTACTTTTCCATGGTATATAATCTAATTTTAACCTCCCAGGCATCCTTAAGTCCCTCAGACACACCAAAGTATTCTCATATAAGGCTGCACGTTACTGTCCTACTTACCTACCTGCTTCAAATGTCCCTAAGGCAGGTCTGCTTAAAGTGTCCATCATAGACAAATTTCTCTAAAATCTAAATAGCATTACCTTGTCTTTTCCCTACTTAAATATTAATCTCAGAGCTCATTAGTATGTAAGGAAGTGTAATTTCTGCTATTTATTATTATTTTCTAAATTGCTGATCTTTCTCATATGTTCCATAAGCTAGATTTTTAAATTTTATTTAATGTCATATTCACACATGATTTAATAACTTAAAGTGATACTGGGTGCAAACTCCATGCTCAGTAACTGTTCATTAAATGAGTTTATGGAGTTCTTTGGCAATCCTGTGATTTAGTCCAATAATCAAAAATGGTATAATAGACATCAAATGCTTGTGAACTGGGGAAAATGGTCACTCATACACACGCACTGCTAAAAATCTGAAATGTCACAGTCACTCTGGGAAATAAATTCTAGTCTCTTCTTAGACTAAATATGTGATTGCCATATGACTCAACAAATGTACCGTGGGACATTTAAGGCCAAGAGACAAGTATTTTCTCATAAAAATCTGCCTATGAATGTTCAAAAGAGATTTATTCATAATATCTGGAAAATAAAACCAATCCAAAAGTCCTTTAGTGGAAACTGTAAATAGACTGTGGCACATCACTGTGATGGAATATTACTCAGTAATAATTGCAGTGAACTATTGATATATTAGTGATAAAATGGTTTTCTTGACTTTGTTGAATATTCTAAACTATGCATATGCAGGACAATTACATAAAATGATCACAGAGAGAGAAATTAGTACATATGTGAAAACGTAGGGAATGAGTGATACAGATTAATTGTACCCGAAATTTAAGTACTTTTCCTGTTGTTGAGATAAAATACTATGACAAAATCAACGGGGAAAGAAGAGTTTATTCTGGCTCACAGTTCAAGTGTACAGTCAGTCCATCATGGCCAGGCAGTCAAGGCCAACGGACCTTGAAGCAGCTGGTCACTGCACATAAACAACCAGGAAGCACAGAACAGCAAATGTACTCAGCAAGCTTTCACCACTTTATGCAACCAAAGACCCAGGCATGGGAAATGATGCTACCTGTATTTATGGTTGGTCTTCCTATTTCAATTAATCTAATCTACATAGTCTGTTACAGAGAGGCTCAGAGGCTAACCTAATGAAGATTATCCTTCATAGACATTTTCAGTAGCTTTTCTCTTTGATGACTCTAGATCTTAAGTTGACAATCAACACTCCTCAATTTGACACTCAAGCTCATCACTGTTTTAATAGTATGAGGATACACATTCCTTCCCTTTTATACCCTTGGGATATTTTTTAAATTAAACTAGTTCTTGACAATCTCATATATGTGTATAAAGTATTCTAGTTTCTTCCCTACTCCCAACAATGTTATCCATTCCATCCACATCAACCCCTACACCTCTCTATCTCTCCTTGTACCAGATTTATGACTTCTGATTTTGTTCTGTGACCCATTTAATCAATGTCATTTGTAGGATCATTTGATTGAGACAATCCATTGCAGTCTGGGGAGGGCCACCATTCAGTACATAAAAGAAGGCAATGACCGTCCCTTTCCCTGAATCTATCTGTAGGAAATAATTCTGCAGTGAGTGACGGTGCCCCATACATCCATGTTCCATCTATACCTCATCATTTATGAGTGCATTCTTGTACAAACCCAGAAAGTTATCTGTTGGTGTTGAGAGTTTGAAATTGCAGTTTTATTGTGCTGGCCAGAGGATGGAATTTCACAGCCCTTCTCTCTTTCTTCTGGCTCTTACAATACTTCCATCTCCTTTTCTTCAGTGTTCCCTGAGCTATTTAAGGGAAGGTATAAATGAATTGTTTAGGACTAAGCATGCACCTGTGAATGATTGTTGTCATTTTTGTCACCATGAATCTCTGTTTCCATCACAGTGGACTGGAAAGAGAAACTTACCCCTGATTAAGGTGGAAAGTGTTAATTGTAAAGAAGTAGAAATATGTATATTAGGAATATGTTCAATGCTATGCTAATTTAGCTAAGCAAATTCTTTCTGAGGTTCTATGTCCTCCTCTCCATGGGTTTTTGGATGGTTACAGTACCACTTATAATAGAATACACTTGAATAACATTATTTTTAGAAAGTTTTTCCCAACACTTTAATTTTTATTTTTTAGAATCTCATCCATGTATACAATATTTTGAGGTCATATTGATCCCTTCCCCACTCACCTCCTTTTTAACTCTCTTAAATGATCATGCTTTATAAGAATGAAGATTTAATGTTATTGAAACTTGAACACTAGGCAGGACTTCCAATGATAGTTGTAGATTGATCCCCAAATTCTGATTTTTATTTCCATTTGGGACCAGCAGACTAGTTTCTTGTCCTTATTAAGGGAAGGGTAATTAGGATATGATTTTTACCCTTATAGTTCTTTGATGTATATGGTATGCAAAATATCTTCTGATGATAATTAAGCCAAGATTTTGAAATCCTTTAGGGATAAGAACCTTTAGACATTTAAGCTATAATTATAGTATTAATCACTGGCATTACATCATTATCATCCAAAGCCAAGGGGTGTTACACTTGCTAAATTTGAAAACAATAAAGACATGTACTGATTTATGAAAGCACTAAAAAAGGCCTCAGAAAAAGAGCAGCTTGTTTGTTCTAATATTTATAACACAACCTAATGTATTCATGTCATGTTTTTGAGAGGAGTCCTGGGTAATTTTCCATGCCAAAGGTTAGCCAATAGCTGACAGATGTCCTTACTCAAAACACCAGGTTTTGCACTGCTCTGAACTTTCCATGGAATTGTTCTTTCCTGGCTCCTTGGATGTAGAATCTCCTGCAACTTCAGGGTTGACAGTGTTTTAGATAACTAATTACCAATGTCTTCCTCGAATCCTAAATCTTTCGTGCTTATTGAAGACCCTCCATAGACGTAATCTTGCATAGACACTGTAAATAATTGCTCTTCACATGCAAGTTTCTCCACTGGTAATGAATAAGATCTGTTGACTACGTATCAAGAACTCCCATAGCAGCTCTGCTTGTCCATCTAACTTAACTCTTACAACTTTTAAAAAGATAATAACATCTCCACTTTACAGAGACAATAAACAGGATCTGAGGGGATATGCCAAACGGTGATGTAACAGAGCAAAGAATACTTTTTTTCACTCCTCAAATTCTAAGATTTTTTCCAATGCTGTCAGCTGCCTTAATAAAAAAACTAAAAATAAATTCAAATAAAATATGAAACGTATGGATCAGGGCACCTAAATAACAACAGTAGTATAAATAGAAAGCAAGAAGAATTATGGGGCAGTGGGGGAAATAGTTTCCAACTGTTGAGATAAAACATCAGGTCTACATAACATACAAGACTAGCTTTCAAGAATGAGGATAAAGTACACATAAAAACTGATTGGATTATGAAGTTTCTCATAAAAGTTATTTCAAAAGGATTTAATTAGGGAAAAAAGAAAATGCCAGAGTTAGAGTGGATGATGCAAAGAGTTGGTAAGAATTTGCATGTATTTGAAAAAAAAGCTATTTTTGTGTAATTGGAGATTTAAACCATCATATAAGGTGCAACTTTAAAACAGACAGCAATGGTATATGTAACGTGGGAGTGAGAGAATAAGCATTTTTAAATCCTTAAGTTGCTCAACCTAGAAATTAAGCGTTTTGTTAAGTGAGAACTGTGTTAATTACTTATACCTCTGTAGTGTGGCACTAAAACACTAGAAAGAGGAGATTAAATGAGAGCACATGTGTCATAGTCCCAAACAATGAAACAACAAACTAGAGAAACTTTCTAGGACAAGGATGTATCAAGCAAAACGCCTAGGGTAAGAAAACTTTCCAATCAAGAAGGAAGAAGAACATTGCTCAAAATGCCCTCCATGGAAGACTGAGCAGCAGAGCCTCCAAGCTCTCATGACTGAGAATTGTTTTCAAATTCACCAAAAAGTTATAAAATTTCCCATTATTCCTCAGGGAAATCTGCCTATATCAACAGTTTACAAATGAAAACTTTTTTAATTATATTGACTCAATAGGTCTGAGTCAGGAGCAATTGAGACCCCAAGAGTTAATAAAATGGGTAACCAGAAGAACACATGTTTTCGTGAGTCTTGATCGCACATGAAGACATTACAGCCACTTGGCAGTTCTGTATGGCATACTACCCTAAGACACATGGTTTATATGCCAATCTCTGGGAAAATTTGACAAGAAAAGGAGATTTGCATCCATCTTATGAGGTTACTCTTCACATTGATGAAATATGTTTTCTTGTCTTAAGGAATCTAAGGCCTTGATACATATTTTAGGTTTATTAATGTCTATGAGTTTAATGTTTCAGGAGAAGCACCCATCTGCCCTTTCCTGGTGACAATTGGCTCGGTTTCTGCCATATTTCTCATTTTCAAATTTGCCATTATTCCTCAATCCATCAGAGCTGGATAAAATAGGAGTTTGGGATAATTTGATGCACTATTCCTAATTTTAGGAATTATAGATGCTCATAGACATAATTCTTCTTGAGATGGGAGTGCCCTCCAAAATTTATTATATTGGTAGAGGCAGAAAGTCTTCATTCTTTTAAGTGCTAATTCATGCAAATGTAGGATTTATTAATTTTTATTTTGTTTATTATTATTTTATGTGTATAGCATATTGCCTGAATGTGTGTTACTGCATCCATGTTTGTTCAAGAAGAAGTCAGAAGAGGGTGTCATATCTCCATCCTCTGGGACTGGAGTTACATACGGTTGTTAGCTGCCATGAAGGTGCTGGGAATCGAACTTGGTTCCTTTGCAAGAACAGCCAGTGCTCTTAACTGCTATGCTATCTCTCCAGCCTCAATTTATCAATTTTTGATTCTGGAAATATTGATTTAAATTTTCACCTCCTACTGTTCATTAGACATTCATTCATTCTTTTTCATCTTCACTTGTTCTGCTTTTCTCCTAAGTATTAATGCACATTAACATACCAGTTTATCGTGCTTCCCTGAGCTCATCATGAACTCATCTGGAGTAGCTCCTGACTCCATCATTCATTGGGCATTCCTGTCCTTGTGTCTTTGCTAAATCCCTCACAGTTTGATCTTCTAATTCACGTATTTGTTCATTCATTTGTTCACTCACTCATTTAAAACACACACATACACATGCATGAACACCTGTATATCCACAGAAACTTCATAGATGCCTCTTCTGCACTTGAGCCTTTTCCAGAGATTAGCAAGAAACTAATGAAATGAAAACAGTCCATAGGCTATTTTTTTGTCACTCCCAGCTCCTCTAGATACAACTCAGATCATTAGTCCACACATGAGATAAAATTATTCAGCAGCTCGGAGTTCCTAATCTAGATGGACTTTGAGAAACTTTTTCTTTCTTAGGTTAGAACTAGATAGCCAAAGTGACCCATTATAGTAGTTAATATGGATCATCCACTGGACAATATCTACAATCACTCATAACACAAGCCTTTGGGTACACGCACGAGAGATTTATTCAGATTAAATTAGCCTCTGTGCATTCCAGTGTGGGACTTTCTTGATTACATTAACTAAACTTTCAAGACCCAAACTGATTATGAGGAAGACACAGAGGAAATCTTTGGTCTGGTTGCTTTTGCTTCTTGAGGGTAAGTTCGTCTACTCTGTTAGTTTATCTGTCCTGGTGCTGCTGCTGTCACTCAGGCCCTCACCCTTCACTGGCATCAGAACCCATCTTCTTCAGCCTTCCCCGCTGAACTGACCATCAGTGGCTCTTCAAGAATATATTAGGTAGTCAATAGCAGACTGGGTCTGTGGAGGTGTCTAAACAGACTGAGTGATTACTAGTTCTAAGCTTCTCTTGTATGGTAACAGTCATTGCTGAACAACCCAGATCACATCCCAGTAGTCAGTCTCATATATCTCCTTTTAATATTCATTCATTATATAAATTCTGGTGTCGAAAATTCTGATGCATTCTCTTACCTCTAGGGCTCTACAAGCTCCAGACCCATCTTAAATGAATGGATTTTAGTTATAGCCTACATAAACCTGCATTTCTTATGTTTTCATCTTACTTTAGCTTCTAGATGGTCTAAGACATAAGAAAAATTTTCACTCTTGGTCCCTTCTCCATGATTGTAGTTATGTTATCATCTGATACAGATGACTTGCATTTTAGGTAAACTCAGAGACTATACACTCAAGTATAGTCTTTTTTTCCCAGAATTTCAAGAATTTTATTCATATACTATCATGCTGGATGCCACAGAAATGAGGATATAAATATCTCTAGCCCAGGTTTAAACTTGATTATAAAATTTATATCAAAAATAAAAAAAATCTGTTTACTGGACTTTTCCTAACAACCATTTACTTTCAGTCCATTATTAGCATTTGTGAAGTATTCTTCTTAATAAACTTGCCATTGTTAAATGACCATCTTCAAGTCTAAGAACCAAGTCCTAAGACAGCAGCAAATTTCATGAATTTTATTAATGTGCTTAAGCGCCTAGGATATTACTAGGCTTAATGAAGTATTCACTGAGTGGGTACAAAAGCCCTGAGGAGAGAAGAAATTATGTGAATCCCCACATGCTTTTAATGAACATCAGTGTCCCTTCATTTTCACTGCCATTTCCTAGGTTTAGACGCCCACGTTTCTGATCTGAACTATGGAAATCACCTTTCACCATTCCGTTATCCCCCATAATGTTCCCATCCATTTATTCCACTTATTCCACTCAGAGTGCTATGGTTTGGACAAATCCTTAATATATCTACCAGTAATGTATGTGTTGCAACATACACCTCATTTTAAAGAAGGTGAAAACTCAGTTCTACTTCAAGAGGTTTATGTACCAAGCTTTGGGGAAGTTGTTTGATTGAATACAAACATCAGACAGAGCCCTCATCACTGAATTCTGGTGTCTTTAAAGAAAAAGAGCAGCAAATATAGTGTGACACACCTACGCTGCCTATCACCTGCCATGTGATATCCTGTACCATGTCAGGATTCTGCCATCAAAAAGGCCAGGGTCAGTTTGGTGTTTCAAAACTCTGAGGCAAATAAACCACTTTTATTTATAAAGTTAGCCTGTGTCAATTACTTCATTATAATCATATGATAAAACTGATGACTAACATGGGAAACATTCTAAATGACATCTTTATTGTTTACATTTTCCTATAGCTTAAAAGCAATCAAGATTAAATGTAAATTCTGTGATATGACCAGTGATATGATGTCATCTCAGATGACTCCTCTAAGAATGCTTACTCTATGGTTTCATTAATATCCTAGCATTTTTTTCTGTTGCTGGGATAAACACCGTGACCACAAAGCAGCTTGAGGAAGATAGGATTTATTTCATTCTATCACTCTCAGGTCACAATTCACCACGGAGGGAAGACAGGGCAGGAACTCAAGGAAGGAACTTGGGGGCAGGAACTGAAGCAGTGACCATCCAGGAAAGCTGCTTACTGGCTTATTTGTTCTGGCTTGCTTGCTGTTTTCTTATGTAACCCAGGACCATTTGCCCAGGGATGACACCGCCTTCAGCAGTCTGTGCCCTCCCACATCGACTGGAAATTAAGAAATTGCCACACTGACTTGTCCACATGCCAATTTGATGGAGGAAATTCCTCAGTTGAGGTTCCCTCTTCCCAGATGTATCAAGTTGATAATTGGTTTTAATTATGACAAATATTCAATAAATAGTTCAATCTTAAATCTGAATTCTGTTCTCACAGTCTATTTTAAGATATGATCATTTTGTCCTTAAGAGTATTGTGATATACCATACACAGCTCTTTTTCTTTCTTTATTTTTTGATTGCTACAAGATAGAATGAGCATTGATGGAATGTACAGTGAAAATTATGGTAACAATTCTCCTATACACAGTACATAGTGCTGTTGTGTCTGCTTCTGATTTGGGCCATTAACTTTCTCCTCCACCTAGGAGAAAGAAACTGTATTATATTTCAAATGCCTTGGAGTTGGTAAGGTGACTGAGGAAATAAAAACCTCTCATTTCTTCATTTTAAGTTCACAAATGAACAAGAGTAAAAGATTAAAAATAATTAATCAAAATTTAGAAAAGAATCAGATGCAACTATAGTAGAAAAATTATTTTATTCTGTTCTTTGAAGCATATTAACTTTCTGCACCTTCTTGAAAAGGTACAGAATTCTTTGCTCACTATTACTAAACTATTATGAGGTCATTTCTTGCAAATAAGATGTGATGAGTTTAGTACAGATAAACTTTAATCATATGGTGAGTGATAACCAGGGAGAAATTGACTCCCAATATTTCCAATTGGATTCCTATAAAGGTTGAATCATCACTGGTATTGTTACCCATTCTCCAGCTGAGTCCACTGGGAGCTACTTGGAAAGATGGCAGGGAAAACAAATGATGGATTTAGAACCAAAATGAAGTGGACAACACTTACCAGACAGTATTTAACAGCCTGAAAACATTCTGTGACAAGTAGATGCATAGAGAATATGGAAGCCACATAGAAAATGCGGAAAACCCACTGAAAGTGCTGACAAAGCATAACAGAAGGAATCTGCAGTGGCTGTGGTAATATGCACAGTTGAAAGAATCAGGAAGGAAGAAAGCGTTTATAGAATGGAATCTTAAAATTGTCTGAGTACACATTCCACCAGTGGATACTCTGTATCATTTTGGAAGTAATATTGACACAATATATATTGTGTGGAGATATATATATATATATATATATATATATATATATATATATATGCATATGAGTGTTTTGCCTGCATGTATGTAAATGCACCAGTGTCATGCAGTGCCTGCAGATGCCAGAATATGGTATCAGATCCACTGGAACTAGAGTTGCAGATGGTTGCTAGCTGCCATGTGTATGCTAGGAACCCAACTTGGATTCTCTGAAAGAGCAGCTAATGCACTTAACTGCTGAGTCGTCTCTCTAGACCCAACATTTACTCTTAAAAAGTACCTAATTTGAGGAAAAGAGGGAGCCAGAAGAAATCTCTTACTCAACTATGTGTGAGGTGCCATATGAGATGTGGAAGCAAATCTGTGGAAAGATTTATACATTTCCCCAAATAAACTTTGTAACACAATGCATGGTACTTATAAACATTCACAGTCACAAAGATAAAAGCTTTGTGAAAAGCTTCACAAAGATAAGAGCTTCAGCTAAGTTAAATGTCTCTAAATGCACTTATTTGCAAAAACACCTGGACTGGACTGGGATTAGAGTGTTTTCAATAATCAGTTATTTATCCTTTCCAACAGGGTACATCTTTAAAGTACATGTGACCTTTTAATGAGATATCACTTGCTATGATGTGCAAGGACACAAATGTTATCAGGGATCTGCTGGACCATACAGGTATTCTGTGGACAGAAGCTAATCACTTGCTCAAAGTCTGTCTTTATATCTAGAATTCCTTAATACTAGAAAGAAGAAACAACTCATAACTGCTGTGGTTTTGATGAGTATCAACTGGGAGCCCATGTGATAGCAAAAGGTCAACTGAGCATTGCCTGGAAGGGAATATTGATGGGACTCCAACTCCTACCTTTCCTTCTTTGCTTTCCAGATTGTGTAATGCAAGGCTCTTGATCTTCTCTGTTCTCTCCACCACAACAATGTGCTGGCTTGCCACAAATTTGCAAGCCTTTTCAAACCAAGTATTTGCTGAGTAGACATTTTGTATAAAGCAGGATGTGGAGTCATGGATATCAGAAAAAAAAATAACACAATGCCTTTGCTGGAGAAGCCACACCCTTAGTAAGAAAATTGATTTGTAAGTAGAAACAATGTTGAATTATCATAAAAAGGTCATAGAGAGAGAGAGAAAAAAAAAACCAACTCAGTATCCTGAAGTTGACTCTCTCTCTCTCTCTCTCCCTCTCTCTCTCTCTCCCTCTCTCTCTCTCTCACACACACACACACAAAGTATGAGGCCGAAAAGTAGGAGAGTAGGGAGCTGCTTCATATATCAACTGGAAAGCAGTTTATTACAAGTGAGAATTTCTTATAGTCTCATGCCCATTAGCTCCCACCTCCTTCTTTTAATTTAATTTTATTCTGTATTATTTTAATTTCAATTTTATTCTGTAGTTCTGGTTTTACCAGAACTCACTCTGAGGACTGGGCTGGGCCTGAACTTTTGTGGTTCTCTTGTCTCTGTACCCCAAGTGCTAGGATACAGATGTATGCCACATGCCCACCTTGATACAATTTTTATTGTTTTAAAAAATATTTTCTTTTTATTTTATGTGTATGACTGTATTGCCTATATGTAGGCATGTAAGTGCACTTGTGTGGTGCAATGCCTGCAGAGGTCAGAAGAGGGCATCAGAGCTCCTAGAACTAAAGTTACAGGTGGTTGAGAGCCACCATGTGGGTCTTGAGAACTGAACCTGAGTCCTTTGCAAAAGCAGCCGATAATCTTAATCACTCCAGCTCCCAACTTTATTGTTAATGGGAAGATAGCTATTGTAGACCTGAGGATATAGCCTAGTGGTAGAGCACTTGCCTATCCCAAACCAGATACGGAGTCAATCCCCAATACCACAGGGGAAAAAATGAGAGAGAGAGAGAGAGAGAGAGAGAGAGAGAGAGAGAGAGAGAGAGAGATTAAGAAAAAAGAAAAAGGAAAAAAACAGAGAGAAAAAAATGAGAGAGAAAAACTGAGGGAGATATTTGGAGACATAAGGATTAGGAGGCTGGTTCAAGCTACAGGGGAAAGAGGCAAACCCAGACATTTTCTGGACACTGGCATTCTGAAACCTGATGACTGAATGTTTGTTTTCCCATTGTCTGCATTTCTGCCCAATCCTCCAACATGAATAATTGTCAAGGTTTCGCTAGGCTGAAGGGAAATTGGATCTGCAGTTTTGCAGAATTTCACAATGCCTTTTGCAGTTCTGTGTCAAATTGTTTGTTTAAATCTAGTTTATTTTACCTTCTTGGTCCTGGGTATACTATCAGCTGGAATATTTATATCATTGCCGCTTAGGAGTTGTGCATTTCCCTCTTTCTGTGAAAAATGTGCTGACCTGCTCTAGGTATATAATTGTTTTTATTTTAATTACGTGAGTGCCTGTGGAAGAAGATTGACTTGCCTGACTTATTCTCTTCTTGACCATTTCTTGCCTTGTTTCCATTCCTCCCTTTACCAACAAAATTCTTGCACTGGTCACCAGACCAGCAATGTCTTTGGAGACCTCTTGAATTTGGAATCTCTGGGCTGTTTTGGAAGGGAATGTGGGGGTCACATACATAAACAAACACACCTTTCTATCAGTTCAGACATATCCCTCCATTTGCTGGAAACTAGAAAGCTGAAAAAGAAACCCAAGTATATTCTTTCTGTAGCTCAAATCTCCCCTCTGCATATTCTTCTAAACACATACACACACACACGCACACACACACACACACACACACACACACACACACACACACATTCCTTGTTACACCTGACTTTCTGTTCTGCTTCTGAGCCCATTCATTCCTGCCATACAATTACTGAACATTCACTGTATTGTCAAGCAATGAACCAAACAGCTGTGGCATCTATGACCTCACAAAGCCATATTCTGTCAGAGAGAAGCAGGTTAGCAGTGTCAGCAGTGAACATTATTACACCGAAGGGAGGTGCCATAACAGGGACCATTGTTTTGGTTCATATAATTGTGGACATTATGCCAGAAGAAACAATATTCAAGATGCATAATAATAAGGAGAAATAAGGAGAATCTAGAAGCAAGGCGGTAAACTGCTATAGGTTTGAGTTGGTGCATGGGATGGTGAAAGATTCAAGTAGCGGGAGGAATGCCAGGAAGAGACTAGCTGTTTTCTAATCTTGTTTCTGTAATGCTGCAGCCAGACACACTTATGTTCTGCTTCAGCTCTCACTGCTCTTTGCTCTTTAGTCTTAAGCAGGGTACTTTTCTAAGGGTTGAATAAAATCATCCTGATAAATTGCTTACACGGTAGCTGGTAACTCTTCAATAATTATTAGAGTGTATTAATATCTTTCTGAGTGTTGTGACTTATTAATGTTATGTGTTTTTGTCCCATTTCCCTCAGTTAGTTTATTTGGGATGCAATCTATTCTGGCATCTCCCCAACTCTCAATCCCCTCTGCATGCATCTTCTCTTGATACTTTGTCTAGCTCTCCTTTACTTACCTCCTTCCCATTCCTATAGCTGGCATCGCCATTTTCGGAACCCAGGAGCCTGACAGTCTTAGCAAGGGAGTGGGTGTTTATGCATTTATCCGCCTCTGCTTTTGATTGTTGATGTAGTATGTCTGGCTATTTGAAGTTCCTGATTTGAATCCCCCACAATTGAGTGTAACCTGGAATTGTAAGCTGAAATAAACACCTTTTTTCCTAAGTTGCTTCTTCTCAGTGTACTTTAGAACAGCAGCAGAAATGAAACCACTAGTATAGTTACTATATCTCTATTTCCTCATGTTTCTCTGTCTATAATATCAATATCATACTGAAAATAGGACTCACTTTCCTTTAAAATGAGTATGATACTACTCTAATATATTCTCTTTTGCCCCCCCCCTCCTTCCAAATGTGCCTATTCCAATAGACCTTCCACTGTGACCTTAGAATTATTTTCCGTTGACATGATTCTGATCACATTATGTCCATGTTTGAAGTAATGAACAGGTCAGAACACTTTTGATGGCAAGGAGCAAAAAACAAGCTCACATCAGTTTAAAAGCAAATATTGTTTGATATCGCTGAGAACCCCCACGGGGATCTGAGCTTTAGGCACCATTTGGTAAGAGCATGAAGTCTGTTTCTTTGTTACTCTTTTGGTTCTCATCCTATTGCTAGTTTTACTCTCTAGGTAACTCCCCCTCATGCGGTAAAGTGTTTCCAAATATTGTAGACAACCACTTTGCGTGCTACATAATGGATATAAAAACAGACAAAAAATTGAATTTTCAGCTGTTAGTTCTGCTGTTTGTTTTTCACAGCCTCTAGAAGCCACAGACTTAGTTCTTGATCATTCACTGGATGGACACAGAGATCAGGATCCAATTGCTTAAGGTTGGAGTTTAATACTCCTTTTTGAGTTGAACTTGGGAACAATGAGCATTTCTGTCATCTGTCAGTTTGGAGGGTAGAGGACCATGAGTTAAAAGAATTTCTTGCCAAGCATAATGAATCACTGTTGAGCAGTGCAATGGATGTTGGGAAAGCAGACGACAGTGTCCCTCATTCTGAGGATGTCATCCAAAGCCCATCACTGCAAGGATGACATCCAAGACTTGTCCCAAATCTAGTTCCAACCTAAAATTCAAATTTTCCATCATTCTTCTTCTCACTTTACCCTTGTCAGATTGAATTAACTACTCAAAATTACATGTCAGTGACTTTGCTCCAAACGGACATTTTCTTATTCCAATGGCAAGCTCCTGCTTCGGTCCTCAGTCTTGTTCTTTTCAGACTGAAGAAAATCTACCTGGTAGTCAAGACTGAAATGCTACCTTCTTGTTTAGAAGATGAATCTAAAACACTGAAGCTTCAATCATTTAATCCAGATTTTCATGCTGGTGCTAACCTTATGAGTGGAGTAGTTTTGTGAAAATGTTTGGATTAATCTCCTTCTCTCTCTCTCTCTCTCTCTCTCTCTCTCTCTCATCTCTCTCTCATCTCTCTCTCTCTCTCAAATCTGCTTTTCTCTCTCCTTCCCTCATTTTCTTTCACCAAGATTCAAGAAACTAATGATGGAGTTGGAGAGATGGCTCAGCTGTTTAAATTACTGGCTTGCAGATGACTCCAGTTCAGTTCCAAGCACCCACAAATCAGCTAACAACCATCTGTAACTCCAGTTCCAGAGAATCCTCTTCTGACCTCCAGCGCACTGCATGGCTTCACTTATCTATATGCAAGCAATCCACTCATATGCATAAAGTAAAAATAATAAAGTATTGCTTTAAAAGGAAACAAATGTTTTTCTCTTGGAATGTTTTTCTATAGGTCAATGATGTCTCTTATTTAAGTACCAAAATCACTGCTGACTTAAGAGTTTTAATCATGAATTTTGGGAAGTTTGCAAGGCTATTTATTTTATTAAAGAAATATTCACAATAATAAGCCAAATAGTCTGGAAATTATTACTCGAGTACATCAGACTGAACACAGGAAGCCCAGAAAAGCTAAATATTCACTGCAGTCCTGCCATAGAAGATCCACATATTTTCTATCATTTGTAAGTTAAGTTCTATATCCCACTAACAGACTTTGGAAATTTCATATGTAAATAAGACCATTTCATAAACTTATTTACACATGCTGTAACCAGACAGATAAATCACATGATTTTTTTTTTATTTTTTAGTGACCTAATAACACCTCATCTTCTTGACAATTAACAGGCAAAACACATTCTCTAAGACTAAGTACTATAATAACTTCCACAGCAAAGTGGGCAACCTGTTGTTTGTATATGTTGCTTTAAAGTACCTTGGAAATAGCACTTTATGGTAGATTCTTCTGTTTCTGATCACATGCTGTTCAGAGTCTAGGCTTCACACAGTACACTACATGCCTTTGGAAAATCCCACAGTATGAGGGCCCTGTTCTCACTGGTCAAGTCATCATAATCATCCATGGCAGGATGCTGAGTAAGGAGCATTTGATTGAGGGCCATGTTCAAAGTTCCTGGACATCGAAAGATTCTTTTTCAAGGAAGTAATACTGTATCAAGATTCAGGGAGGCAAATATGAAGAAGAATTGTTAACTACTAAGTGACTTATTCTGGATAAGTATGGAGTGACAGACATTTCTATCATGGTCTCCTCACCAAATGCTGGATCCTCACAAGAGAAGGCTTAGAACATGCTGTTCTTTAATCGTGTCTTTTGAAAGAAAATCCACCACTATTGAAATAAAGTGCACTGCACTGTAATAATAGTATAACCACTGCTTCATAACTTTTGGCACCTATCGTCATCTTTATCAGATGTATTCCAGTTTCCTCTTGGAGCAGGCAACCATTTAATAAATATTGACATGAAGGCATTAAGAAATTAAATTATGGCATAAGATATCCATTCTCATTTTGGAACAAGTACATTGAAAATGTTGCTGTGTTTACATTTTATGTTGATTCCAAATGTTGACAATGAAAAGTGAATAGCTTTAATCAGCTTTTTAATGAGAAAACAATCTAAAAGATTTTAAGTATTTTTCCTTTTGTAGATAACACTTTTTGTCAGTACCAAGTTTGCCACTAATTTGACAAGGACACAACTGTAGAGGAGTCATTAAGTAAGGAATACTAGCCCTAGAGGATAAGTACACCCCAGATATTAGAGAAATGTGAAAAGGATGTAAGTGTTAATTTGAATGAAATCTCATTAGTAAAACCTGAGCTGAGTTAAGCAAGAAAATGGAACTTAGTACTGAATTATGAACCATAAAAGAAGAATTGATAATTCACTGTGATATAAGAAATGTGGTGATAACGACATCAGAAAAGAAGAGAAGAGAAACAGACACATGCCATTTCATTACAATGTAGAAAATTATCACAGCTCCAGTAGACTAAAGCATAATATTTTTAAAATTACAAATTGCAGTTCTGAACGTCAGAAAACTGCAGTGGGTTATACGTAGCTAAAACCGAGGCACTGACAAGTGCGTATTCGTTTCTGAAAGTTTTGAGGGAGAATCCATTCTCTTGACATCTCCATCCTGTAAGGGGTCCCTGCATCCTCAGGCTTGTGTCTCCTTTCAACATTAGCATCCTGAAGTGTTTCTCCATCATTCTGACACAAACTTTCTCCCTTCCCTTCTGCCTTTGAAAGATCTGTGCGATTATATTGGACCTTCTAGGTAATTTGGAATAGTTTCCTTTTCTTACGTCAGTTGTTTATTGATCGCAATTTCTTCTGCAATCTTATTTCTACCCTCACAATTACACACACACACACACACACACACACACACACACACACACACATGCACACAGTTCTGGGATTTGGAGGGAAATACGACTGTCTATTTCATAGACTTATACTTGATAAATGTAAAGGAAATGATGTAAACAAAAAATTTAGTGTTTGGCCCATGCGATTATAGTAATTATTGTATGCATTGGTGGATACTCCAATTATATATGATGGGAAGCATGTCCTTTGAGTAGCTTCAAAGTATCTCCCATATGATACTGACCAAATACAAATGGCATAACTGTGCTTTTGCATGCAGAAATATGATAGACACTACCATAATCAAGTAATTAGTGGGCCACAAGACAATTAGAAGCTACCAAATATATGAGTAATTGGAGTACCCAAAGGAGAGAAGAGAGTAGGGAATAAAAATATTATATGAAGAAATAATGACTGATAATTATGCACATTTAATATAACTCATAAACCCAGACATCCAGGAAACATAGCACATTCCATGCAAAAGAAACATAATACAAAGTAAAAGGCACACCACAATTGATCTCAAACTACTGCTTATATTAAGATTAAATAAAGGAAAATGACACACGATGCACGCAGAATCAGTGAAAAGGATCACAGTGACTACTCTTCAGGAAAAACAGAACTGAGAGGATAGCGAGTATTAGCAGAGGACAGAATGAAAAAAAAAAGAATGCAAATTGGCAAATCTGGGATTCCATAACCTAGATAATGATAAAGAAAAAATGAATAATTTCACAGACAAAAATAAAGACAAAATAATTTGTCTTGATTGTCCAGCTCTAAAAAAAATACTTTAAAAAAGCTTTTAGTTAGAAAATAATACAAGGAGGTACTATGCAGCAATATGGATGGCCTTGGACATGGTAGCTGAGTGGGATAGCTTCAGTTGGCAACTTGACACACCTGAGTGAAGGGAGTTTCAATTGAACAATTGAACTCCATTGGACTGACTTGTGGCCATGTGCATGGGGGCGTTTCCTTGATTGTTGAGTGATTTAAGAGGGTCCAGCCTATTGTGGGTGTTGTCATGCTTACACAGCAGTCCTTTGTTGTATAAGAAAGAAGGTTGAGCACAGGCCAAGGGAGAGAACCAGTACATGCCAATCCTCCATGGTCTGTACTCCAGTTTCCTGCCCTGAGTTCCTACCTTGGCTGCCCTCAGTGATGAACTGTAACCTGGGAAATGTAAGATATAATAAACCCTTTAATTCCCAAATTGGCTTTTGGTTAGTGTTTTTATCTCATCAATAGGAAGAAACTGGAACAATACCTATGTAGAAAATAACAAATCCTTTGTCCTATTGTATATTAAACAGTAACTAATATTGATTTCCAACCAAGGAGTAATAAAGATCATAACTGGCATAACTAAGAATCAAAATAGATGATCAGTGGTTTTAAAGACCTCATGAAATGAAAGACAACAATTTTCCAAGAAACAAAAGAGGACAGAGTTCTGCAATTTCCACCCTTCATCACCTTGAGAGAGTTCCAGGTCTTACAGCTTGAAGGAGAGACAAACTCTGATTCAAGAGGATTGCCTGAACTGGGGAAATATTCTAGGCCTCTTGGGATGTCAAGAACTCTCCATGAAGAACTGTAGTGAAGACAGGAAGCTTTTAACATATGCAGAGGGTTGCTCTTAAATTGTTTTAGCCATATTTTACCTTGTTGATTCTTTCAAAACTGACCTATAGGTTCAATGCAATCACAATCAAATCCTATCAGGGATTTCTGTAGACTCAGGACAATCTCCATACAATTCACCTGGAATGCATAGGATCTAGAATTACCAAAATAAATTTGAAAAATAAAATATTAGTCAACGTGTTAAGATAAGTAAAACCTGATATTAGAATTTATAGAAAAACTGATATTTTTAGCAGTCCAGATTTTCAGAAAACAACTGTTAGGAATGCTCTGACTGTGTTCACTTCTTTTGAGCTCATGTGACCTGGAAACATGGAGACATCTGTTTCTCTTCAGAAGCATCTTCAGTAGCAGACGCTTGCCACAAAGTTACTCTCTGTATTCCAAACACATACAGCCTTGTTCTAGTACTGTCTGTCCTCAAAACTTCCTCCTCCTAGTTTACTTTCTTTAATTATCCACAGGAATGCTAGTGAAAATTATAAATATGTTCAAGATAGATCATAAATAAATAGATGACAGATAGGTTATGGATGATGAATAAGACAGATGATGAAATATGAATAGATAATAGATGATAGGTAGATTGATGAAAGGATGATAGATGAATGGCAGATATAGATTATGAATAAGTAGGTAGGTTGTAGATTATAGATAAAAAGATAATAAATGCAGAGAAAGATGATAGATATGATTCTTGATGCATAATAGCTAGATAGTGGATAGATACAGATAGATAATAGTTACAGAGGTAGATTAGATAGATAATACATAAATAGATTAATAAATAGATGGATGCTTGATAGATGACACAAACAGTAGAAAGGAATCGATAGAGTATATACATGACAGATGACAATAGATATTTTGTACATTATAGGTAAGACACATGTGATAGATGGATAGATGACAAATAAATAGACAAACACAATAGACATGTTATACAAATGGGTAGAAAATTAATAGACAGATGGACAGATGTTTAATAGATGACATATACATGGTAGATATATATGGAGATGACAGATAATAGGCATAATTGATAGATAAATATATTGATACATAGATAAAATAGATCTGGTGGGGAAATTGTAGAAGCCCATTTGGAAAAATTATAAATTTTCTTAAATGAATAAGGATTCAGCTTCCTGAGATCCTAAAGATTTTTGGCTCCCCCAGATCACTGCTGCCATCAGCTTAAAAGTGCCAACTTAGCTCGAAATCACATCAATTATTTCCCAGAAATAGCTGACAATTGGAGATCATTCATATTTTAAATCATGTTTCAATGATCAAGCTCCTTTCCTTTTGTCTCATTTTTCCCTTAAATGATTGGTATCTAAGGATGTCTTGGCTTCTTCGGGATATTACCATACCTCAAATCCATCCCAACAGACAAAACAGACAAATGCTAAAACTACCGTGTTGTAAATAAAATTATTTCAGTTCCACAAAGAATTTTGAAGTGCTGTTGTGGCTTTGACTGGAAGTCGTAAACATAAGATCATGGAAACAATGTGAATATTTTCTTCGATTGCAATTTCTCCAGCCTTCAGTTATAACTTCACTTCACTCCAAGTTCAGAAGGCTATTATAAGAATCAAAGTGGACCAAAAATAAAATAATAAATGACTAGATCACCCTTTCTTGGATAAAAAAACTGTGTAATAAGAAACATGCCTTTGGAAAATACAGTCTAGGTTTGACTCTCAACTCTACATTTCCTAAGGAACACGGCCCGACTTTTTTTCACTTTCTTGGTCTCTGTTCACGTATTTGTAAAAAAGGGATCACCTCAGCTGCATCACAGAACTGTTCTGGGGGTAAAATGAGATCATTTACATTGTTTCCCACTCAAGGCCGGACACCTGGTAATAGTTCAATCAAATGAGTTCCCTCCCTGTCAAGCGTAGCAAGGGACCCAGAAGCTGCTGACCATCAAGAAAAGGGCGAAGGCTGTCAGCAGTAGAACATAACAATTTATAAATTTCTTATTTCACAACCGGCTCTGGGACATCCATCGTCCATGGAAATAAACAAGCTCAGAGTCTGGGGCCGGTTCCCAGCCACAAAGTCCAACGCAAATGCACCTGAATGACTAACGTGTGCTGTCCGTGACTCACCCGTCCCTGCCTGCAATCTGGGCCCATCTGCTGAGCTGAGCCAGTCACCCCACCCAGAAGGGGCCTGCGAAGGCTGCTGCTGAGCCCTTAAGAAGAGGGAGTTCTTCCTACTCTTTAGGTGTATTGGGGAAAAGCCCGCATAACCATTATTTAACAGGCTCTGTGCAAAGCTGACAAGTTTTTCCATGCGTGCTTAGAGGTTTTCATTAGCCTGTTCCTCTTTTAGCAAAGGGACATCTGATTCCAGGGAGAAAAGACGTGACTTTCTCCAGGTCTCACAGGCAGAACTGCAAATCTCTTTTTCCTTAACCTGATGCATTTCTACTTGACGCCATTCTGCTCCACAGTATGGAGTTATTTGATATGCTTTGCTTATATTGGGGGTCAGAGGATGGGAGTGAGAAGGATGGCAACATGTCCCGGAAGTCTTCCAAACACTGCCCCAAACCCCCACATGCTGAGAGCTTTGTTGGATTCCCAGATATGTGCACATTGCCCTGGTTGCTAAACTGCTTGTCTATCAGCTTTTCTCTCGTTTTCCTGATCCTCAGAATTCTTCCTTTCAGGAATTTAAGCTATACAATTATGTCAATATGTTATGTCCATTCACTCACATTCTTTTAGTAGATACTGGACCAACTGTGACCCTTGTCAAGACAAGAATTATGTGAAAGGTTGTTTTAGTGCACAGGGGAAGATGAGTCTCCAGTACAGAAGATCTTCCACCAGAACAAACTCACAATTGCAGGGTATTGGGGCCAATATTAAATCTAGAACTGTGACACCAAGTAGGTATTCAAGAACAATTAGTTGAAAGAATAAATTATATGACTAAAAGTATGTGTTACTGGGGAGTGCTGGGGAGATGTCAAACAAGCAGTGGATCTTAGCGTGGATCCACAGAACCACGTCAAAAGCTAGACTTGGTCTTACACATTTGGAACCCTAACACAGAGATAGGTGCTCCCAAAGCATGCTAGCTCCGCTTGTAAACACTCAACATTGTCTTTTCTTGTGTACACATGCATATGCACACACTTGCACACCAAGTGACAGGCACTGGATCGTTTTCCCAAGTAAAAATCGTATCCCAGATATGAAAAAGATAGAAGGTCAGAGATCTATAGAAGGGGATAAATTTGATAAGTCTTTACTTAGTGATTAGAATGAAAGTGATATAATCATAGAGGCTTTTTCCATAGAAGGGAAATTATAGCTTCAGGCATTGTAGAAGGTAAGGTTGCTGCAAGTCTCTTTACCATGAAGTCAATATGCATCTTATAGATTGCTTTAATAGTGAATAACCTCTAGGATGGATGCAGGGGTACACATATACACTTGGGTTTCATGTGTCTCTTTTCTTCATGATTAATAAAGCACTGTGTAATTAAATTTTGCATTGTGTTCTTTTCTGTAAATCTTTGAAATATGTCTATCCATCATATTTCAGTGTGCTTTAATTAAAGGTTAGTTGCTATGGTAGTTGATGAAATTGACTGCCCCTCACATTGAGATGACTTGAAAAATTGTAGTATTCAGAAAAAAGTAAAGTAAAAAAAAACAACAAGATTTTAGGGAAATGCTGCTGCTCTTTTTGAATACAATTGCAGTTGTATTCCAAATTCCAAATGTAGCTAAAGCCAATGTTTCCACAAGGAGCTTTGCAAGGAGCTTCTTTTAAGAAGTTAGGCTAACTCAAAGGTACAGTAAAGACCCACAGTGATGACTGTCTCATTTTCCCATTATATAGACTTTCCACAAAGGTTTTTTTTTCTGTTTTGTTTATTTTTAAAGTTAATTCTTCTTACAGGGTTTTACCCTAAATTTCCAGACAGGAATAAAGAATGTATTTCCTTCACATAAAGGAGTAGTGATAAAAAAGAAAAACAAAACCAAAGCTGAGCAAGTTCACTTGCTTAAAAGATTTGTTTTTATTGTTTTTAGTTATGTGTGTGTCTGATTGGGGGCTTGTGCACAGGGGTTTGTGAGTGCAGGTGTGTGAGATCCTCTTGGATTTGGAGATACAGACATGGATCCTGATGTGGATGCTGGGAATTCTCTGAAAGAGTGGAGTCCTCTGACAGAGAAGTAGGTACCTTTAACCACCAAACCATCTCTCCAGCCCCATGAATGAGCAAGCTCTTAAGTGCAAAACTTGGAACATGCTAGAAAGGTGGTCACATTGAACTGGAAAGTTGCTATCCAGGGTTGTAGTTCAAACTTAGATCTCTCTTCATTGGCAACTCTTTCTTCCCTTAGAAACTCATTTATATTATCTCTAGAAGTGTAGGGATATGCTTCTACTGTTTTGACCATGCTCTACAGCTAAATATGTATAATCATAAGGTCCAGAAATTTTCTACTAAGTGCACACCAATGGAATTAAGTGAACATGTGCACCAAAATATACTCAGGAGATAACAGAATTACTATAATAGCAATAATTTTAAAAGTTAACAATGTCCCACCCATTTTACAGTGCACTGACTGTAAAATACGTTATCACATAATAGCATATTAGATAGCAATGAAAATGAGTATATAAAAAGAAAGATTGCATATGATGATGTTAAAGAAATACCCCATGAAGAAAAGTGACTACTATTTTTTTTGCAGTGGATATACAATTCAACAACTGATAGAACTTATTTATAGTGAGAGACATTGTTCGGGATTAGATAGGCCTGGTATGAAATCCTGAACTTGCAAATAAATGATGATGGAGTTTTAGACAACTTGAACTGCCTCTTGTATTTGTTACTTTTCTCTTGTTCCGTGATAAAACACCAGAACCAAGGTAACAAAGAAGGATGAGCTCATTGGTCTTAGGCTCCAGAGGGATAAGAATCTATCATGGTTGAGTAGGCATGGCAGGAGACTGTTGGAGTACAAAGCTCAGCACTCACATCTTGAAGCAGGCAAAGGAAGAATAGAGAGAGAGAGAATAATTGGAAATGGGATGTGTTATGAACTCTCAAAGCCCAGAGGCGGTGACAGACTTCCTCCTTCAAGGCTAGGGATTTCATGACTTTCCCAAATCCATGACACCAACTGGGACTAAGTACTAAGTATTCAAGTACTTGGAGCCTCATTCAAACCACCACAGCTCACAAAGTTTCAAGCTCTTCATACGACAGAAATACATTTGATAGCGTGCCTCTGACTCACAGTACCTGAAAAATGGTGACTCTTGTTCCTGGTGCTGCAAACTCCGACATCTGCATTTCCACTTGAACTGTGATATTCTCAGTTTGAAAAGGACTACTGTTGGTCTCTATTATTCCCCCTTTCACATACATTTGGTTCTTCTTGGATCTTGTCCTCACCTCCTCCTCCTACTCCTCCTCACCTCCCATTCCTCCCCACTCTCCTCTTCCTCTCCATGTTTCATCTTTTCCCCATCTTGATCTTGTTCTGTTTCTCTAAGGCTCTACTCAGATAGCACAACCCAAAACCCTTCTGATACTAAAAGGCTGACATTTCCTTATAAATTCTCTCTCTCTCTCTTTCTGTCTCTCTCTTTCTCTCTCATGGTCTCTCTTTCTCTCTTTCTATGTACATGGTTATGGACAAAACCAGTGTTATTAGTGTGAACACATGTATATTGCATGCCAATCCATTACTGGGCTGTTCCATGGAGCAAGTATCTCATATCAGGTGAGAAAGGAGATTGCATTCAATTGTTGTGAGGATCACTTGACATGCTAGGTGTGCTATAGTATTATCAAGCCTTGATTCCTCAGCCAGTCAATCATCTCACACCCATATACCCCAACTTGGGATTCCAAGTTTCGAAAATTAACAACCCCCAACACTTGCTGCAGAAATAAATGCAAATAGTCCTCTATTTGCAGTTTTGGTATACTTTAACACATTTCCCTTCATAACCCCCCACCCCCCGCCACCCATGTTTTTGAGTTTTTGAGACAAGGTCTGCTTATAGCCTCAGCTGGCCTGGAACTAGCTATGTAGATCAAGTGGGCCTTGATCTCACAGAGATCCTCCTTCATCTGTCTCTCAAGTACTGGAATTAAAGGCGTGAGCTGCCATGCCTGGCCTCCATATACCTTTTCTAAGCTACACAGTGATTCCTATGGTAGGTCCAAGGAGCTACTGCATTCACATCTGAGGAGGAATGAGGACATAGCTTGCAGAAATGAATAGCACAGAACTCACAGCATCCTACACAAACGGTACCAAAGTCTGACCCCCAACAAGCGTGTAAACAATAAAAAATGAAAGCAGATAAGGAGGCCAATGAGAAATGCAGCAATGAAATGAAGTAGACTGAATCAGTAGCCTAGGGTGTAGCAGAGGGAAAAGCTTCTCTTTGTACAAGACACGTAGACTAAGTGGTCAGAGGAGGTGCTGCCTAGTAAGTCTGAAAAACTGTTCTAGTAAAGCTTGGAGTGGGTAGACCTTGAGTTGGATAAAGAGTATGTGGGAACCTGTAGTGCAGCCATTGCGGTGAGGGCCATGATGGGGCGGAGGGCTGCTGGAAGGATGGGTTTATTCCAAGTTCACTGTTCTGCTGCTGGTGAGATCTGAACAAAGATGTTATAAGCCACTGTTCACTTTGTTTACAAAGACCCAGAAAAGAAAAATAAAAACAGAATGTGGGGGGGTCTCTTTCTCCTCCTCTGGCTTTCACTCCCTGAGTCTAGACATTTCCCAAGCTTGAACTGAGAGTTGGACACTTGAGAATTAAATCCCTTTCTTTGCTACATGTGATCTGAGAAATGACTTCTCTACAAAGGAGCGCTATTTTCGGCAGATTTACTGAATATTAATATAAGCAACCACAGCTGAGTTCCAGCTGATTAATTTCTTGCTTACATGTTGTATCTGGATAGAATAAATGCGGGGTGTTTTGTATCTTTTAAATTTTTGTTTATTTGCATTTATCTTTCAATGATCTCAAGTACTTCTAACAAGAACCTTGATAGAATACAGTTTGCAGCTTTGCTGTTTAGATAATTCATAGAAATTCTGTATCTGTTAATAAATGTATGCGTACCCCAATCTGAACTCCCTTTAAGACTTTTTAGTGCTGTTTATTGAACATTTGTTCTGCAAACATGCTCCTAAGTAAAGACTAAGTATAATAATACTTTAAGATAATTGTTTTTCCCTTAAGCAGGATGGTCCTAGGGGAAAAAAAGGAAAAAAATATATCAAAAATTGACATTGAGATGTAACATAAATATTTTAGAATTTGATCTGTAGTTTGACACATAGTAGCTATTTGACACTGACAAATTATTTAACTTCTTTCACCATAATTTTTTCAGTAGTGTGACATATAACACCTGCTTTCTTCTTTGCTTGATTGTTGTTGTAGAATGTAAATGAGTTTATAAGATCCTTGAGTATTCAGAAGATATCAGCTCTTGTCAAAAACCATAAGTCACTGCCGAGATGGTCTTTGCTTGGGATGCAGTCAAGTGGAAGAGCTAAGTCTCTCTGGTACCCACTGAAACCAGTTGCTTTACTGGGAGGACTGCAGTTCTTCTGTTGTTCTTTGGAGAATTAATCTCAGCTTGTGGCATAAATCTGCAACCTCAGAGGAGGAGGGTGGATTTGTAAGCAATTATGCAAATACAGCCACATGCTTTTCCCCAGACCTAACTACCATATGAGTGAGAATAAATTGATGTGGGCACTGTGGGCAAGTAGAACGTTTCATTTTGTTCTTCCTGAAAATAAGAATTAGTGTGTAGTATTCAATGTCATTTACCTGCAGGCAAAGGTGAGGGATGGAAGATTTGTCTCTGTTCTCTTAACTATTTCTCAAAAGATATATAAACAGTTCAGCATGGAAGGCCAGTGCTAGGCTGTTAGAGATGAGGAAAGCATGGAATTTTGTGAATAACTATTGTTCCATGCTAAATATTAATAGAAATACACACTCTTTGTGAAATTTATCCTTCTTCTGGCCCCCAACTATATTTTTGCCTCTGAGATCACCAGGGATGCATGAGTCCTGAATAAGGTTCATAAAACTTTACTACATCTATGAACACTTTATCCACTGATCAAGTAAGGTTAAGGTAGGAGAGTCCATTTGTATTTACATTTTATTACAAATTTTGTTTCTAACTATTGAACAACCATGGTGAAGTCATTTCATTTTTGTGTTCCAGTATCCAAAGTTTACTCATTTGTGATTTGACAATAAATCATATGAACATTGCCACTGGAGGGCAAAATATTCTAAAGTTTAAGAAACCATTTTCACAACTATTGTTGCCCTGAAAGGTACCCGCTGTTCTAGTTTTATATCTGTTACTAAGATAAAATACCCTGACAGAAAGCACATTTGGGCAGAAATGAGCTTACTTCAGCCTCCTGTTTCAGGCTACCGTCTATCATTGAAGTGAGGCAACAACTTAAGCAGTTAGTTACATCATATCCACATCAAGGATAGAAATAAAGAAATGCATGGGTGCCCACTTGTTCACTTGTTTGTGCTTAGCTTGGCTTCTTCATTCTTACATGGTTCATGATCTCCTGTTTAGAGAATGGTGATGTCCAGTGGGTTAAATCTTCCATCAGTTAACTTAAGATAAACCCCATAGACAGGCCCACATGCCCACCCAATGTGGACAGTCTCTCATCAAGAATCTTTCCTCTACATTGTGTCAAGTGGACAATTAAAACAAGCCACCACACCCATTTATTTGACTAATAATCTTGTTTTTTGTCAACAAATTTTTACTGAGAACCAGTTATGGGTCCAGTTCAATTCTAAACACTTGGGATAAGTGATTGAACAGAAGATGCAAAGATCAGTGTCTATAGACTCTGCATTCCAACACAGGGCAAAGGTAGCAAACAGAATGTGCAAAGACACATATGTAACTTATTTGTACATATATAATTTTTCATATATTTGCATGCAGTGAGCCTATTTGGAAAAAAATTGAAAAGATGGGACTGGAGAGATGGATCAGTTGTTAGGAGCACTGACAGCTCTTACAGAGAATCTAGGTTCAATTCTTACAACCAATATGGCGGTTAACAATCATCTATAACTCTAGTTCCAGGGGATCTGACACCTTCTCACACTTCCGTAGGCACTGCCCATGACAAGGGTCCGCTTACATACACATAAGCAAAACACTCATCCACATAAGAGGAAAATAAATAAATCCTCCCCAATTTGTTTTATTTGAAAGGGTAAACTTTCCTGAGAAAAAATGTTTGAATAAGAAAATTACTTGATTCATTTGAAAATATAAAAATCTAGACAAAAGGTAGATATATTTAATTCACTGTTCCTCTGTTTTTCATCTGTCCACTAATTATAGTTCTCAATCCATTTAAGAAATACTGAGTTTACCTTAGAGGAAATTTACAACAGATAATATTATACTAGAATGACTTAAGGAAGATGATTTAAAAGAGAAAATGGAAAACTTAGATTTCAAGATAGGTGTTTGTTTGGGCCTCATAATGCCATCCATGGAAACAAGCTATAGCCTGTCTCTGTTTCTCCCTCTCTCATCTCTTTCTTTCTGTGTCTCTTTCTCTCTCTGGAATTTGGCAATACCTAATCTCCTTATGCCAAAGATACCTAATAGATATCATTTACTACGAAATGCACTTTGAACTATGCAAAAGTACCACATGAGAGAAACAAGATGATTTCAGAAAAATTAATTCCGCAGTAGACAGTAAAATCACAATGTGCTCTTCACCTAGAAACTCCACATGCTCTTATGCCTTCTGCATCTTTTCAAACATGTCTTCCAGATTTGCTGTTATAAATATTGAAGCGCCTCTACTTAAGAACTTTGAAGTTACAATTGTCCACAGATCTGAATTGGGCAGCCCACAAGAAAGAGAATATGTTGTCTAGACTCCGCACAAGCAGATGAAACGGCTACATGACATCGTTTCAGTTGTGTCCATCATTTTGTTAAAATTAGTTCATGCCATGTGCAGTACTTCAAGTAGAACACTATCACAAACACTTCAGAATGAAGAAAAGCAGTGTGCAAATATGTTTGGATATGATTTTAAGAAGCAGACAAGAAACAATAGAATTTAGAAGGGATGCTGTCAACATCTCTATTACTTTTCTGAAATTTAGCTTTATATAAATAAATTGTTTAGCAATAGACGGGCATGTTAGTAATCTTTCTCATGTGCACAGCTATTTAGAATATGGTCTTTGCTGAAAGATTCTTCTCCGGTCATGGTTACTGTTGTTGTGGGCATGTTGGGTACACACATTCAAACACACACACACACACACACACACACACACACACACAATTATTAGGTATGTGTAGCAGAAAGATTAATGATTTCCAAGATGGCCATGACCCAAAGACTTGTAACCTATGAATATAAATCTACATTGCCAAAATATTTGTTTTGTGAATGTGATGTAGTGAAGAACCTTGAGGAACAAGTTATCGTTCATTATCTGTGTGGGTCCTCAGTGAATTCACCAAGTATGGTGATGAAGATTTGGCTGCAGAGGTAGAAAGGAAGATGACCTGAGGGCAATGTACAGTAATTCTAACTTGAAACATATAAAAAATATCCAAGAGCCAAGGAAGCAAGGAATGAAATTATGGCATCTTTGGAAAGAAAGAAAAGGGTTTGTTTCTCCAGAAATTCCAAACAACAAGACATTTGTGAACAGTATTTGCACTCAGCAAAAAAATGAAACAATTTTTTTAAACCAGTAACTTGCAGTAGTTTGTTACAGTATCACAGAAAATTGGTAGCATGTGACCCTCAAGTCACTAGTGACATCATTCTAGAAGGCAACAATTCACTGAGTATGAGATTTGCTGATCGCAGACTCTCGAGAATATACAGTCTGAGGATGGAATCATAACTCCAGTTCTAGAGAATGCAACATCCTCTTCTGACCTCCGCAGGCACTGCACGACAAGGTGCACTTACATGCAGGCAATACGCTCATACACATAAAATTAATAATAGTAATAATAATAATAACAATAATGAAAGAGCCCAAACCAATCCACATTGACACAAACATTAAATATAAATTCAACTTAAAAAGAAAAAAAAATGGAGGCTGGAGAGATGACTCAGCAGATAAGAACACTGGCTGCTCTTAGAGAGGACCCGGGCTCAGTTTCCAGCACCTACCTCGTAGCTAACAATGGTGCATTGTTCCAGTTACCAGTGATTCAACGCTTGCTCATGACCTCGACAGACATTGCATACCTTTGTGCACTTACATATGTGCAACAGATACACTCATACGTGTCAAATTAAAATAAAATTTCAAAGTTCAAAGAAAAGAAAAATGGCTGATACCTCGAGTATTATATTGAATTTATTGAAAGAATCTGTCCAGATAGTCCAATATCCTGTGTTGTCATTTCTGCCTCTGCATGTTTAAGTGGCCACACCTATTGAGATGACCTTAGAATTACCATTATGTGTAAGAATGCTGGTCTCTGTTTCCAACTAGAAAAGAATATTCATTGAAAAAAAATCCTCTTTCCATTGAAATCTAATGGGTTTCTACTTTTAAGTGGCTTTCCAGTGCCTCCAGTCTTTCTGGGGCTTACAAGAGTTAGCTCTGGAGATCTCTCATGCAGGAAAATCTCTCAGTCCCAAGTTGAGCAGAATAGTTGGTAATCTAAGTCTTAAAACACATCTGAATTCTACATTCTCATTATAAATTCCCGATTTCTTTTTAGATTTTTGTCAAACTCCCATCGCAAAAACTAGATTTACCTATCAACTTGTTTTCCAAATATCCCTGAAAGAGTGTCAATGTGTCAGTCCTGGCTTCGTGGTGCCCTTTTATTGCCTTTTGCTAATGAATGTATCTATCTCATTGCGGTTGTGGCTGTTGCCATCCTTTGGTGCCATAACAACCTAATATCTTTGTCCTTTCATCATGACTGAAAACTAGAAGCTCTCGAGAATCATCCAGGTCTTTAGCACCAGGTTGGGACTGCTGAAGCATTCAGCCTTGTGGACTGAGAAGCTGCTGAGATTTCAGTCTTTCCAAAGTGCAGGCAGAAATTGTTGGACTACTTAAGCCCTCCTGTGCAAGCTAATCTAATAAATCTCCTGTTGTTGGTGTGACACTGGCTCAACTGAGTGGACTCCAAGAGACAAACCAATACTCAAGACCATTTGAACAAAGGAAACATAGATTAGACTTGATCTGACTTAAAGAAAGAGAAATAACTACAGAGGACATGAAGTGAAGTGGGTAGGAAGGGAGAGTGAAGAGAAAGGGCATCTGTGATAAAAATTCATTGTAGGGAATTCTCCAACCAGTAAGATTCTTTTAAAATCTCTATTGTAATACACACACACACACACACACACACACACATATATATATATATATATATATATATATATATATTCTGTGTATCAGTGTTGTTTTTTTAGAGAACTCTGGATAAAATACAGAGCTATGATTGAAAGTAACATAGATTTTGTAATGTGAGAATTAGAGAACAGAGCTAAACCAACTGCACACAATTTCAAGTGAATTCATAGTGACATCCAAAAAGTATAATATAAGGAAAGTGCATGCTCTTTCAGAAATTGTGGAGTTCAAACTATAGCAGACTTGGAGCTTAGCTAGGTGTTTTTTGTAAAGCTAGTATCTGTTTAAAAATCTCAGAAACTGTAATAAGAAAAAAAAAAAAACCTTCCTACATCTCCTTCAGATGATCCATGGAAGGAAAACACATCTACAATGAGAAATTGAAACACCTATCATGTGCTGTGCATGCCTCCCAGGTCAGAATTTGTTTCTCATTTAGGATAAGATCCCAAGTGGATAAAATAATGCAGAAAAGCCACACTAAAAGCGTTGTAAACTTCATGGTTGAGGCTCCAACTAATGACAAGAAACCACACAGTAGAGATAATTCCAAAATCAAGAGGATATTTGCCTTCCATTGACAGCAGGGGACAGTGCGGGGGGAAGACCACGATGGAAAATAAACACAAAACCCAAACTTACAATTACTTAAGGAAATGATCTGCCACATGGGAGATCAACAGAAACAAAAGAGCATAGAATTAATATCCACAGAAATTAAAATTAGAGAACATGAGAAAGAATCTATCAGATAAATACTTTAAAAATGATTAAAGACAACATAGAGGGAAAGAAAATTAAAGTGTAAAATAAGAAATTACCCCCAAAATTGAATCATCAGATTTTGAAGAAACAGATACTATAAAGAAAAAAAAAACAAAAAACAAAAAAAAAAACCGGGGCTGGGGAGATGGCTCAGTGGTTCAGAGCACTGGCTGTTCTTGAAGAGGGCCTGGGACCAATTCCTAGCATCCACATGGTGGCTAAAAACTCCCCATAATTCCAGTTCCAGTGGATCCAATGCTCTTCTCTGGTTGCTACAGGCATTGCACAGAGTGGATGTCCTGACATACACCCAGGCAGTACACTCATACACATAAAAAAATGGCTACAAGAGTTTTTTAAAGAAATGTATTCTTTCAACCACTGAGATATAGAGCAGGTTAGTCACAACTGAAGAAGAAAACAAAGATTTGAAAGATGATAAAAATTAAAATTATTTGGATCAAAGCTCAGAGATATGAATAGACACAAAGAAAGAAAGAGTGAAGAGGCATGAAGCAAAAAGTTAGAACTTTCAGCATTGTATGTTAGAAATGTGTGATCAATTGTCCGGGTAAACGAATGACACATAGGAGGTACTGTAAAGTAACCAGAAGCATCAATCTCCACAAAGAGAAACTGGATGTTACCTAGCAAACAAACAGAAATCAAACACAAAATAGCTGTGAAGATTTAGAATTGAAGGAAGGTATCACATTGGTTATTTTTTTAATACGGCAAGGGCTAAAGAAGAATGTCAAAGTAAGCATTCACTTAGACACCAGACAGTGAAACTGCAGACATAATAATAATCTTAAAAAGCAAACAAAAGGAAAATGCATACACTAGCAAAACCAGAGCCAGAAAAAAAAAAGTCGATGTGTCTTAGACTGATCAGCAATCAGAGGCCAGAATGAAAACATACAGTCAACATAACAAAAAAAGTTATTTTAAGTCCATGTTTCTCGTCTACTTTCTCAACTTTTTTCAAGGTTGAGGGTAAGGTACATACATTTTCCTCAAACAGCAGAGACTTACAGATCATCACAATAGTACAGTGAAGGTTTAAAGAGGAGCAATTTGTACTGTGAAGAAACAGGATATGTGCACTAATGATGAGGAAAAGATGGCGAACATAATTGTAAATACAAATGTGCATAGACAAACAATAACTGAATTTAAGTAATTAAAATCAAGGTGTGATAAAGTTGTCCTAATTGAAACCATGATGTGAAGGAAAGCAAGCAGATAGAGGCAGGGTGGCACATGCCTTTAATCCCAGCTCAGGAGGCAGAGGCAGATGGATTTCTGTGAGACTGAGGCCAACCTAGTGGACATGGTGAGTTCCAGGCCTGCTAGGATGATGACCTGTCTCAAAAAAAAAAAAAGTAAGAGATAGAGCTTTAATCTGCTTAAATTTTATTAGATGTTTAAAGTCACAGATAGACCTAAAGCTTTCCTTTTTTTCATGTATGCATCTTAACATGATGAAAGTGAACATTGAAATATAGAAATACGACACAAAACACAAGTGTACGAATGGCCCTAAAGTAGAGAAGTTACAAAAAAGTCCTTAATCCAGAGGAACTCAGGATGAACACAATTCAGCACTAAAATCATATTAAACAGAAAAAAAAGGAGAATTGTAGAAATAAACTCAACAAGTCAGTAATCACCATCAATGTGTCCTTGTTAATTTCACTCGATTAAAGACAGAAATCCTCTAATTGTACATAAAAATTGTCAGTAAATTCTGTAAACAAGAGGCTCAAATGACACATGACATACACAGAAATATAAGGGATGTGGTTGAGGCCCAGTGGTTACGTGCTTGCCGGCCATGTACAAGTGCCTTGCTTTGATCATCAGTAACAGTGATAAGAACAATGTAGAATATGATCATCATGACACAAAAAGTTTTCCAAAACGTTGGAATAAAAATTTAGTTTCATACAGGGTGATCTTTTAAATGAAAATATTTTAAGCATTAGAAAGATGAACGCTTGGGCCCGGGAGACAGTGCAGTGGATAAGAGTTCTTGCTTAACAAATATGAGGATCTGAGTTCAATCCTCAGCAGCAACACATGGAGCAAAACTTCACATGGTGGAGCATGTGTCTGTAGCCACAGATTGTTGAGGGTCAGAGAGAGCTTGCTGGATACCAGCCTAGCTCTGTGTTCAGTGAGAATCAGGAATAGTGCAGGACATCTTATGCCCTAATGTGGCCTCAGGATATGCAAAGGTATGTGCACCCTCCCCTCCACAGACACATATGCAAGAACCATCCTCACCCCCCAGACACAAAGGAAATGCTTGCTAACACTTACATGGTAAGTGCTAAGTTGTGATAATTATCTGTGACAATTCAGACTTCTGAATGTGTGCTGTTAATATTAGGCCCTTAAGGTATATATTGTGTGATATCTTACATATTTAGAAGAACAACAGAATGACATATTTATAATTATATATAATGGCATAATTTATATTGGGAGGTTTAAATTTACCTCTCTCTCAGAAACTTGTAGCAAAGGAATTAAAAGGATAAAATAACATATACAATATATACTTCAAATGTTTCATAAACTAGATCTTAAGAGGTACAAGCACATTCCAAAAGTCTTTCCTTGTTTCTGGAGAGATGGCTGAGTGGTTAAAGATGCTTCCTGCCCAGTACCAGCGCCCATGTCGGGTGACTCACAATACCTATATATCTCCAGGGAGTTCACCATCCCCTTCTGACCTTTGCAGGCACTCATGCACATAGGGCATTCACTCCCACAGTTCATAGGGACTACACACATAAATAACACCAATGAAAAATGACTCTTGAAAACTCTTTGATCACTAAATACCCCTTACAATAAAATCAAAATTCAATAAGAAGATATTGAAGATATTTCACAGTTTAAAAAATTAAAATAATTAGATATATTTAAATCACAAAAACATTATTAAATCATGTTTATTGTGGAAAAAGTAATGACTAGAATGAAGGATATATAACTTTAATTAAGAAAAGAAGATAAAACATGAGTGAAATAAACATTAAAATAATGGGAAGGAGAGGTGATTTAAAAACATGGAGGTGAAATGAAAACTATGGAATGTACGTTAGAATGAAAGTGGTTCAAGAGAAATAAACTCTAACTCAGAGCTCTACCCATTGTAGAGGATGAATAAATTGCTCGTCTATATCTAAGCATGAGCAAGCTTCAGCTGAACCCAAACCTTGCAGAAAAATGTAACACATCTACAAAGCATGAATAATGCGTATTTCATGTGGTCGTTCAACTTTGCTGTTTGCTTTCCACGGTTTCAGTTACATGTGGTCACCCACAGACCAAAAATATTACATGGAAAATTCCAGAAATAAGCAATTCATAAGTTTCAAATTGAGTGCTGCTTTGAGCAGCATGATGAAATCTCACGCCATTCTCTTCCCATCTGCAGGCGACATAAAGCACCCAGTTAGTTGTTCACTGTATGTACTCTGTAGTCTATGAACCCATGAATCACTTAAACCTCTCATTTAGTGTGCTGTTAAGCTTCCTTGCTGGACAAAATACCCAAGAAAATGAAACTACAGGAAAAATGTTTCTTTTTGGCTCCTGGTTTCAGAGGTTTCATACCCTTGGGTCCATTGCTCTTCCACACACAGCAAAAGCATGAAAAGCTGATCATAGCTAAGGGAAGCTGCTGACCTCATCACAGCCAGGAAGACAGAAAAAGTAGTAGGCCAGGGCCAGGTGTAGCCTTCAAAGGCATGCCCCAGTGGCCTGCTTCCTCCGACCAGACCCCATGTCCCATGTTAATTTGGTATGAACTCATCGAAGGATTAACCGGATGTGGAGGATTAGGGTTCTGGTGATCTAGTCACCTCTCAGCAGCACTGCCAACTGAAAGCCAAGTCTTTATCTTCTGAACAGTTTGGAAGGATGCTTCATCTTTAAATCAAAACAGAATATCAGATATAATATAGTGGTGTCAATCACAGAGTTTATGTTCAAGTCACTATCATGTGCTTGTGGCTGAGCCACAGGCATGTCGTTCAACTCCATAGCCACTGAGTCATCTCATGTCATCACAAGATTGAGACTCAGTGCAGTCTAATAAGATACTCTGGGAAGGAGAGTAGTTCTATGCAAATAACTTTTAAAACAGCATTTTTTTTTTCAATTTGGGGGTTTAAAAATATTTTTAGTGATTGCTGGAGAACTGCATACAAGGTATTAGGGTCATATTTAGACCCCTTCGTCATCTCACCCCTACCTTACTAAATCCCTGCCCTGACTTAATATTCTTTTATTATTTTTATAAAGACTTTTGGAGTGTGATTTGTATTCCCCAAATGTCCTTGGGTCTAGGTCATCCCCTAGATCCTGATCAACCTACCCTGCATCAAAGTCTGGAAAACACGATTTTCTTATATACATCTACCCCCTCTGGCTCTTAAAATCTTTCTGCCCTGTCTTCTACAATGATCCCTGAGCCTCGGGAGGAGAGGGTGTGATATGGTTGTACACTTAGAACTGAGCAGTCATCAATCTCTTACTCGCTGCACTTTGACCATTTGTGGGTGTCTGTGTTAATAACCACCTACTGTCAGAAGAAGTTTCTCTGGTGAGAACTGAGAGAAGCATAATCTATGGATATAACAGCCAGTCATCAGGAATTAGTTTAATAGTATGCCATTTAGCAGAACAAAGGAAGTATCGTCTCCTCTGCCTCCTGTGACCTGTCTACCCACCAGCGTTTGGCCCTGACAACAACACCAGGAATGGATGACATGTTGTGAAACAGATCTTGCATCCAATCAGAAGTCGGATTGGTTACTAACATACCTTTAACTATTGCACCAGTGAGCTTATCTTTCCAGGCCAGTTATTATAGCTTTCAGGGTTCAGAACTGGGTTAGGTTGTTGATTACTTTTCTCTTCCAGTAGCATGCATAGCACCCTCCAGTGCTAGGAATGCTAGCCAATAGAGATGATGCTTTAAGAGCAGTACCAGCTTGATGTTTTCTTGTTTGTTCTTTGGCTCACATATAAGATGTCTCCAAAATAGGACTTACTGTCAAGTTCTGGTGGGTAGCCAAGAGCAAGGGCAATGGCCAACAATTTGGGGATTCGATGGAAACCCACTAGCAAACAAGTCTAGAAAAGGTAACCCATTCCTGATTATTGGCTTTTTATTTCTTATCCTATCATTTCTCATAAGGATATTGTCCCCCAGTTACAGGTAACTCCATTTAAATTCATTTTATACATGTATATACATATATTTTAGTATTATATATTGTTATTTTTATTTTATGTATATAAATGTTTTGCCTGCATGAATATAAGTGTACTCATGGCATACAATGCCTGGAAATGCCAGAAGACAGCATCAGGCTCCCTGACACTGAAGTTACAGACAGTTACTTACAGTTGTTAGCTGTCATGCGGGTACTGGAAACTGAATCCAGGTCTTCCGGAAGGGCAGCCAGTGCTCTTAACTGCTGAGCCATCTCTCCAGTCCAAAATTCATATATTTTAGAAAATATTTTATTTATTATTTATATTTTATGCATATGAGTGTATTGAATGCATGTATATAAGTGTACCCATGTTATGCAATGCCCATGGAGGTCAGAAGAGGACATCAGATACCCTGGAACTGGAGTCAGGAATTATTGATAGCAATCATGTGGGTACTGAGATCCTCTGCACTGGATCCTTTGCAAGAGCAGCCAGTGTTCTTAACTGCTGAACCATCTCTCTATCTCCAAATGCATACATTTTAGGAAGCTTCTTAATGGGTAACTTTCCTATATATTTTTCCAAAATGTCAGCTGGCCTTTAATGTTAGTTATCCCTCCCCATGTTCCGTCCTCTGTTCTGCTCTCCCATTCCTCACACCATCTAATCCTTCCTATTCCAATATTCCATTTCATTCTTTATATCACTACATTCTTTCTTACCTATCACTAGGTCTTCTCTCCACTGGACCCTTACAGTTTTCTGACCATTTGACTTCTTCCATTCCAATTTGTATCCTCCTTATCCCATTAACTGACCTTACTGCTCCAGCTAAAACTTCAAGCACTATACTGAATAGGAATGGAGAGTGGACATCCTTATCTTTTCCTGATTTTAGTGAAAATATGTTGTTTTCCTCCATTTAGTAGAATTTTGGCTGTGGGATTATTATATACGTAAAGATGCATCCCCTGTTTCTCTAGATTCTCCATGACATTTGTCATGAAGTATTTTAGTTACTTTTCTGTTGCTATGATTAAAAAAAAACATGACAGAGGCAACTTATAGAAGTTGTGTTTATAGAAGGAAGTGTTTATTTGGCTCTGGTTCCAGAAGGATAAGTCAAGCATGTTCAGGCAGGCATGGCATCTTCAAGCAGGCACAGGAAATAGAGAGCCAACCTCAAAGGGGGGTAAAGATAAGACCTTTCAAAGCCTTCCCTCAGTGACATGCTTCCTCTAGCAATGCTGTGCCTTCTACACCTCCCCAAACAATCTCACTGCTGAGAACCATGTTTTCAAATCTTTCTGGAGGGTATTCTCCTTTAAACCACCACATAAGGGGAGAATTTTGTCTAAGACCTTTTCTGCATTTAATGAAATAATTGCATGGTTTCTGTCCTTGAGTCTGTTGTGTGGTGGCTTCATTTACTGATTTATATATGTTGAACTATCCCTGCATCTCTGAGATGAAGTGAACTTGAGTATGTAGATAACTATTTTTTTGTGGTCTTACATTCAGTTTGTAATATACCATTGAAAATTGTCATGTCTATATTCATCAGCAATATTGTTCTTTAATTTTCTTTTTTGATGGGTTTTGTCTGATTTTGGTATCAGGGTAATACTTTAGAAAAAGAATTTGGTTGTGTTCCTTCCTTTTATTTTTATTATAATGATCTGTGTCTTCACACTTTCTTTTGGTTAATGTGGATAAAGATTTATCAATCTTGTTTATCCATTTTGTTTTGGATTTTGTTATTTGTCTTGTTGAACAAGGTCTCACTGTAGCTGGTCTGGAATAAACTATGTAGAATAGGTTGACTTTGATCTCTGATAGATCCACCTGCTTCTGCCTCAGAGTGAGTGCCAGGGTTAAAGGCATGTGCCACTATGCCTAGTTTTATTAATATTTTCAAAGAACAAAAACCTTCCTTTCTTGAATGTTTGTATTTTGTTTTGTTTCTGTTTCATTAACTCTAGCTCTGATTTTTATTATCTTTTTCCATCTGTTTTTGGATGTTGCTTGTTCTTGCTTTTCAAGGTCTTCCGGTACATCATTAAGTTATTTGTGAGGCTCTCACCAGTTCTTTGATGCAGGCACTCTGTGCTATAAACTTTTCTTTCAGGACTGCTTACATCATGCTCCATAGATTTTGGAATGCTTAGTTCTTATTTGCATCCAATTCTAGGGACTTTTATGTTTTCCTCTTATTTTGTCCCTGGACCCAATTTTCGTTCTGTGCTGTACTGTTTAGTTTCTGTGGGTGGCTGTATTTTCCCATGTCTATTCTTGTTGATGACCAACTTTATTCCTTTGTGGACAGACAAAATACAGGATGCTACATTGATTTTCCTAAATGTGTTGAGCTTTGCTCCATTTCCTAATATGTGGTCAATACTGGAGAAAGTTCCATGGGCTGCTGAAAAGAAAATGCATGCTTTAGTGTTTGGGTATAATGTTGTGTATGTGGCAGTTAGGTCCATGGAACTTATGCTGCCCTTTACCTCAAGGAATTTCGCCATTCAGCTTTGTCTGATTGGTGAGAGTGGAGTACTGAAGACACCTACTAGCACTGTGTTGGAGTCAAATTGTGATTTTTAGATTTAATACTGTTTCTTTTCTAAAACTGTACCCTGGTGTTTGGAATGTAATATCCTTTTGGTGGATTTTCCTTTTAATGAATATGAAATATCCTTCCTTTTCTCTTCTGATTGTATGTAGTTTTTAGTCTATTTCATCAGAACTTAGAATAACTATGTCTATTTGTGTTTTTGTTCTATTTTTTTGGAATACTTTTTGCCATTTTTTTCACTGATCCTTTAGATGTGTTTCTTGGAATACACACACACACACACACTCACGCACACACACACACACACACACACACACACACCACCAGCAACAAATGGGTCCTGTTGTCTAACCTGTTAGTCTGAGTCATTTCCTTGGGGAAATGAGGTCATTAATACTGAGTTATTATTGACCACTGTTTATTAAGCCTGTTAGGCTCTTGTAGTGTTGTTTTCTTAACCTATTTTAGCTAACTCTTCTGGAATTGTTTATTTATTCTTGTACTCTCTTTGGTGTGTTTGATCTTCTCTTCAGATGTAAGGATTCCTTCTAGTAGTCTTTCTAGGGTTGGCTCAGTTGACATTAAATTCCTTATCTGTTTTTTTATTCTCTTAAATGTCTTTCTTGCCTTCAATGTATACTTTCATTGAATCTTTGTGCATTTCATAAGACACATTACAAACATGTTCAGGCCCTCCCCCCTCATAGCTCCTGTATCAAATTTCATAATTCTATCATTCATGTTAAAGCATCTTGAGTCAAGTTTGTGCAATTAAATGTTTCTTGGTGCAAGTTCATCCACTAGAGTCTAGTCACCCTGTCTAGAATTATTCTCTTGAAACCCAGCTCTCCTTCAACCAGCAGTAACTAGCTGCCCAATAGCACTTCGGCTAAGATTTGGGACTGGAACCTATTTCCATAGTTCTATGCTGGGTTTTCATCTGCTTGAGTTTGCATAGGTTTTGTGTATGCTGTCACCCTTCCTGTAAGTTCATATGAGCAAGGTCCTAGGAGCCTGTAGGACTCAATTTCCATATAGTCATGGATTTCCTCCTCTGGTTCTTATAGTCTTTCTGTCTCCTCTTTCACAATGGTCCCTGAGCCTGGGGGTGGAGGGGCTTGGCCATTCGTAGAACTTTTTCTTCATTGCCCTCTGTTGCATGAGGAAGTTTGTTGATGAAAGTTGAGAGTTGCATCAGTATTCTCTCCATTCCTTGTTCCATTATGTTCTATGTGCCTTAGATGTAGCGGTTTCATTGTAGATGTTTCACTTGGGATTGGACATTTCACAGACACTTAATCTCTCTGTGTGATCATTTGTGAAAGAGTCTTTTGCAAAAGATGCTTCTTTGATGAGTGATGACTGGCATACTTGTCTGTAAATATAAGGATCCATATTTAGTTCATAATAAGAAAGTGCATTTTTCTAGCCTTGCTAGGGTTTTCTCTAAGATATATGAATTCTCCAGTCGTGCATTTGGCTATGTTTATAGTACCATTCATGAGTTCCCTCCCACTTAGTGGACTTTAAGTTCCATTAGGGAACTGTTGATTACTCCCAAGATAAAAGTGCCACTATATATATAGTTTTCTATATTCGTCATTGTTGTGGTTATAAGCCCTTAACAGCTGGGGTTGGACCATCTATGCTGTTCTCCTTTAGCAGCTTCATAGAGTCCTCCAAAACTATGAGAGTTGTCCTTCAGGGAGTGGGCTTCATTTCTCTCTCTCTCTCTCTCTCTCTCTCTCTCTCTCTCTCTCTCTCCTTTCCTCTCTCTCTGTTTTTGATACCTTGTCTTGTTTCAGACTTTAAATGATATTGCTTCTTATAGGAAGTTTATCTTCTGGTCCTGTCTATATGATGTTCAGTACACTTTTACTGTGACAGGTATCTTTCCTTTGATTTGTGAGATTGTCTTCTACAATTTTGTTGAAAATACATTCTTCAACTTTTAACAGGTTTTCTTCTCCTTCTTCCATATTGTATAATACTCATAGGTGTGATTATTTTTATATTGTCCCAAAGAACCTACATATTCTATTTCTGGGTTACTCTTTTCCCAAACAATACAATAGCAGCCATTTATCTGATCATATATTTGAAATATGAACACAGTTTGTCAAGAAAACTTTCCTTTTAACACATGGTATATCAGCTGGGCTTGCAAAATGAGGTTCATCTGGCACAACTCTCAGCATCTTATAACCTTGTTTCATGTTCTTTGCCACGTACTAAATTGCGCCATTTCCAAAGTGTGCCCCTATTGAAAAATATATATCTCCTAGAATTTGACATCCTGTGATGATCCTAGGCCTATGTCCAGTTCACCTATTCTCCCTTTCCTTAATAAGCTTTTATACACCTTTTTGGAATTAATTAAGTATCATCCCTATGTCAGTCTGCCTCATTTCCTCTCTTATTGTGTTCCTCAGCATGTAATGGACTTTCTATTCTAATTTTAATCAGTTTTTTTTCAAGTTTCATACAAAATAATTTGATGGCGGTATTTAGATTCCCTCCCATATGCATTTCTCAAATGCCCCTGAAAATTTAATGTACTCTCTCCTAGATATAGTAAGGCCTGTAAAATCTAATTTTTGTCTCCAAATATCCTTTGATTTAGGTCCATTCATTAGGGCCTGGTCAATCTACCAAGAGTCCCATCCTTGAATGAGATCCTGACTCTCCACTCTCAAGAGTCATTTATTGGCAAAAGGTTTTTAGGTAGAGCAGAGCTTTCTTACCTGCTTCCCCATGTTTGTACTGGGATTTTGTCTGATTTGAGCTTGAGTGGAACTTGTGCCTGCTGTCAGCAGTGCTGTTTGTAATATGAGTAACGAGTAACTGATGAGTTGTTTGGAAAACTCCTTGTGGTAATTCACAACCTCTGGTTCTTACAATCACCTCTGCCTTCACTTCCCCCAATGATCCCTGGGCCTTAGAAGGCAGACCTTTGATATATAGGTGTCCTATTCAGGTAGAAACACTCTTTAGTCTCTTGTTCTCTGCACATTGGTCAGTTGTGGGTTTCTGTGTTGAAAACCAACTGCTGCATAAGGAAACCCCTGATTCGAGTTGAGAGATGTATTAATCAATGGGTATACCAATAAGTCATTAGGAGTCATTTAAAACTATAAATATTTAGTAACAAACTAATGTTAAGCAGTTCCCTATTTCATTTGACCAGTCCATCCTAAGGTACCTTATTGTTCTGATATCAGTATTAATTACAAATTCCATCTTATGAAATCAACCTTAAATCCAATTTAGCAAGTGGTTGGTTGCTCCCATAATAGTCTTGCCACTATTGCAGCAGTGGGTATAGCTTGGTGGGCCAGTTGATGTAATTCATAGGATTCACAGCAGGGTAAGGTTAATGATTATTTTTCTTTTTGGTAGCATGCATTACACCTTCCAGCACTATAAAATGTAGCACTTTGAAAGTTAAAAATGAGGCTCTGGATTCATCACCAGCTTGATTTCTCCTTGATTGTTCTACAGCTAATTTATACAGTGTGTTCAGCACTAAAGGATTTCTTACCATCAGTTTCTGGTTGATAACTAAGAGCAGAGGCAATGGCTAGCTGTGTTGAAGATCTATGGGACCCCTGGTCAACAGCATAAAGAGGAAGTCATTTCTGGTACTGGGATTTTATTCTGTTAGTGGATGGTATCTAGTAGGGGCCATGACAATATTTATATGATAACTCTTTTTAATAACCCCCCTTTTTTTTGTTTGGTGTGTCTATTGGTAACAGCAGGGTATTGAAGTCGCCCACTACCACTTTGTTGGTGTCAATGTGATATTTAGAGCTATTAAATTTTCTTTCATGAAATTGGATGCCTCTATGTTTGGTGACTATATCTTTAGGATTTATAATATCTTTGTGGTATATTTGTCTTTTAATGGATATACAGTGGCCCCCATCCCCCCACCTCTTCTGAAATGATTTAGGATGAAATCTATTTTGATGGATTTTAGAACAGTTTCATCTACTTGTTGATTAGTTTTGTTTTCTTGGAATATCTTTTCCCATCCTTTTTCTACAAGGTGTGTCAGTAGTTGTTGGTGAGCTGCATTTCTTCAAGGCAGCAAATTGATGGGTCCTGTTTCCTGATCCAATCAGTTAGTCTGTGTCTTTTTACTGGGGAATTGAGACCATTAATACTGAGTGTTATTATTGCTGAATATTTATTAATTCCTGTTATGTTGGTGATATTGTGTTATTTCCTCTAGACCTATTTTGGATGATTGTTCTTTGTGCGCTCTTGAGAGTGTGTTTTCTTCTATTCTGAATGAAATCTTCCATTGAGTATTCTCTGTAGAGCTACTCTCATGTACATAAATACCTTAAATCTGTTGTTAATCACAGAAAGCATTGTTCTACTTCAAATACAACTGATAGTTGTGCTGAGTATAACATCTGGACTAGAATCTATATTTTTTGTTGATTATCCCCAAGATAAAAGTGGCACTACTCAGGCTGTGGCACATATTATTGGTCCTTATTGTTCAGTCTTGGATCCATGATGTGCTGATGTGTGAGTGGATGTAAGAACTGGTCTCAGTGTGGCTGTGTACACTTGGCATGTGTACAGCTTCTGAGCCTATGGTTCCAGGATGGACTCCATGTGGTCATGGAGGGGTAAGACGGGTGAGGTGGCTCATAAGTGAGCAGGTGGGTTCTTGGTAGACAGGTCATTGTTGATTTTTGATTGGAAGGATGAGTATTATTTCAATTCAGTGATAACAAAGAAAACATGCAAATCTAACTCTTGACTTCATTTGTCAGGGCTCATGAACAGGCTGTGCAATGTCTGCTACACTTGAGTATGTTAGGACACCAAGAAGGACAAGGGGAGTTCTGTAGAACTGACCAAGCTGGGATAATTAAAAGTTAGTATGATTCAAGCTAGGCCTGTGGAAAAATGAGGGTGCAGAGGAAATGCCTGGTTCCAGGGAACTCACAGGCCTAACAGGTACCTATGGGTTCATGACCCAAGCTAAACCTCGGGAAACTCATAAATCTCATGGAATTCACAGGTTTGGCATATGGATGGGGATGTGTTACCCGAACTAAACCTGGGGGCTGGGAAGGCAGACAGAGAATGATGGGGCTGGGGAACTTTCTGGTCTGGGGGAACTCCTAAATATATTTTGTTTCTATTGTTAATCATTGTCCCTCATCCTTTCCTATGCATAATTTATAACCTAAAGTTGATCACAGATATGTATATACAGTGTAAAGATTCTATATTCAGTATGGTCCTTGCCAGCAATGGTTTCTGGTGTCTACAGGAATCTTTGAGTGTATCCTTTCCTGTAAGAGTAAGTATCCTTGAGAACAGTAATAAACTAGCATATTTCTTAATCATTTATGAGTAAAATGAGATGACATAGGAGTATTAAGACGAAAATTTTAAAATGTCCTTGCTTTCTTTCTATTGCTCTTGCTAACCACCACGACAAAAAGCAACTTGAGGAAGAGTTTATCTCCGTCATTAAGGGAAGCTCTGAAAGAAATTCAAGGCAGATTTCTGGAGTAGAAACTGAAGCAGAGATCATAGAGCAACAAAGTTTGGATTCCAACCTTATGTTCAACTACCTTTCTTTTTTATTTATTTTTTTTACTTTATGTTTATGAGTATGTTGCCTGCATGTATATAAGTGGGTCCATGTTGTACAGTGCCTGTGGAGGTCAGAAGAGTATGTCAGATCCTGGAACTAGAGGTACGAATAGTTCTCAGGTGCCATGTGGGTGGTAGAATTCTAACTGGGTCCCCTGCAAGAGCAGCCAGTGCTCTTAGCCACTGAGTCATCTCTCCAGTTCCAAGCTACCTTTCTTATACAGACCAGGCGCACTTGCCTGGGAATGGGGCTACAGAAGTCTGGACCTTCCTACATGAATTACCAATCAAGGAAATTCACCACAGTTTGCCAATGCGACTCTAATTTGTGCCAAGTTGATAAGAGAAAGGAACCAGCACATAATGTGTCTTGGAAAATGTGGTAACACATCCAGAAATATGGCTCAGTGGTAAAAGCACTGCCTTCTCTTGTAAAAGACAGTGCTTAGGTTCCTAGCACCTGTACGGTGGCTAACAATCATCCATAACTTCTGTTCCAGGGCATCGGATGACCTCTTCTGGCTTCCTTGGTCTTTGCCTGCATATGGTGCACTTATATACATGCAGGCAATGCATTCATATGCACAAAACAAAAATGAATAAATCAAAAGGTTTAAAGGTAGTTGGATACATTTTAATAAATTGCTAACACCGGTTCCTGGATATTTAAATATCAAACTGGAGGCTATATCAAAAATTGAGGAAGTCCATTTAATTTGGATTATTATTATTATAAATCATAGCCCCAATTGGCCTAGAACTCACATGTAGACCAGGCTGACCTAGATCGGACCAAGATCCCCATGCCTCAGCCTCCTGAGTGCTGGGATTAAAAGCATGTGCCACCACACCCAGTTTCATTTAGTCATGCTTTTAAGTGTGATCCTCTGGTAGCTTCTGCCCCTCTCCCTACAACCAGTTTCCTCCTTATCGCCATCCCATTCTTCACTGTTTGATGACTAACTCAAACATTTTCTGGATATTGTGATGTTTTCTTGCCCACTACCTTTTAGACTACTAAGATGAAGTAGCTCTTTAAGGCTCACTTATTGTAAAAGATTTTCTGAAATTTCAATGTCCTAATTTCTAAAATTTTTGCTTCTAAGAGTGTAGTTTTCATGTAGGTGGCATTGGCTAATAGACAGATGGTTGATCCAAAAGGGAGAAGTTTCAATATCAAGAATAATTCGAAGCCCCTTAAAGGTATGAGAATGAATACCGTGTCCTCCTCTCTCGAGTTTCCCCACTCTCTTTCTTCCTGTAGATAAGGAAAGCTTTCTATTTTAGTCTTACCTTCATCTAAGAAGGGTCTTCTCAAAGACACAAAGTGCACCATGTTGTGCAATGCTTATGGAGACTAGAGGAGGGTGTCAAATTCCTCTGGAAGTGTGGGGTTATGGATGATTGTTAGCTGTCTTGTGGGTGTTGGGAATTGAACCCTAGTGCTCTGCAAGAGCAGCCAGTTCTCTTAACTGCTGCACCATCTTTCCAACCCTATAGATTTTATTTCTAAGTGAATTTAATTTTCCAGCAGGTTTCCCCAACCCTTCTATCTTTAGGTCTTATTTTTAAAAATACCGTAACCAAATAGGAAATCTTGTGCTGATATTTTTCAGTCTGTGGTTTTCGAACACGCTGTGGAGGCTGGAGGAGGTTCTCGGGTATCCTTTTCTATCATGCGCTTCCTTATTCCCTTGAGAGGAGTCTCTCTCTGAACCTGGGGCTCACGGAGATTTTTAGCTAATTTGATATCCAGTGAACCCTAACACTCTTCCTGTCTCCCCACACACATTCTATAGTGCTGGGATTATAGTTATGCATGGCCATGCCTAGTATTTATGTGAGTACTGGCAATCTGAATTCAGGTTCTTATACTTGCATAGCAAGCACTGTTAACCACTGAGCTAAGTTTCCCTTATCATTAATATGTTTCATTAATTTAATGCACTTACCACATTGAAGGTTTTACCAGTGTCTTACATATAATTAAAGGTTACTATTTACACAGATTTTACCAGTTTTCTTTATTGTCCTTTTCCTGTCCCAGAATTCCCAGGATACCATATCACATTTAGTTGGCAAATTTCTTTAGATGACTCTGTACTGTGACATTTTCTCAGACTTTATTTTTGATGACCTCAAAAGTTTGGAAGAAACCTTGAAGAAAATGATTCAGGCATTTTGTAAAAGACCTCTCACTCAGTTGTTTTCTGATATTGATATGTCTTTCTCATGGTAAAACCATGTTTAGGAATTTGGAAAGGACAAAATCTCAGAGATAAAGTGCTGTCCTATCACGGTCCGCAAAAGGCTATACTATCAACATGGTGCTTCCCTGAGGATTTTCAGCTTGATGCCCCACACAGTAATGTTTGCCCAGTTGAAAATGGATAGCATTTCAATCAATTCCTTGTAGAGACTTAGAGCAGCAGCGCGATAGAAGTTTGAGGAGTTTTATCCTATATAAGTTCTTTTTTTAAATGTATTTTTATGAATTCTTTGAGAATGTCATGCAGTGTATTTTGATCATATTCCTCCCTCCCCCAACTCTGCCTAGAGCCATCCCATCTCTTTACCTATACAAGTTGTTCCTCCTCCCCCAGTTCAAATTATGTTGCCCAAATACTTTGCCCTGGAGTGCGGTCCACCCAAAAAGAGTCACATATACCCTAAAAGAAAATTGCCTCTTCCTTTCCCGGCAGCATTTAAATGCCAAAAGCTCTTCAGCTAGGGGTGGGACCTCATGCCCACCCACTGCCATCCTGTTCATGCTGGGTTTTATCTGACTAAATTTCTCTTAAGGACTTATTGCTAAACCTGTAGTTTTAGTGCCTCTCGGAATCCGCATCAGAGAAGCTTCTTACCATTGAAGACAATGAACACAGAGACTCACAATATGCAGAGAATAAGAGCCTGTGGGGCTGCTCAGCACTAAATGGGACACCTATAACAGACCCTTCCCACAATGGCTCAAAAATCTTCAAGGAAGAGGGAACACAAACTTTGTAAGAACCAGTGGTGTTGGATGAATACAAGGAAAAAATGTTTTCCGGACAGCAGGGCAATGGTAAACATGAACTTACAGCAATTGTGACCTGCATGCATAAAACTCAGGTCAAACAAGAATTCCATGTAAGTTCTTTTCTTGGTTCTGTTGCCAAGTTCTTATGTGACCTTAAGTCTCTACCTCTTATCTCTAATCTAGGCATCTAGGGGGAAATAGTAAAAATGAAAAATAGGGGCTGGAGAGATGACTCTTCCAGAGAACCAGGGTTCTGTTCTTAGAACCAACATGGCAGTTAACAACCACCAGTAACTCCAGTGCTAGAGGACCTGATGCCCTCTTCTGGTTTCCATGGGCATTGCACAACACAGGTACAGTTACATACAATGCAGGCAATATGCTCATACACATAAAACAAATAAAAATAATAAACAAAAAAATGGTAATAAGAAAAACAGTCTTCTGGAATCTTCTTTACTTCTTGCCTTCTGTCTTTTCACATGTTTTTAGCCACCTTTATCAGTCAGAGTCCTGGAAGAAAGAATAACAGAAAAGCTGTGGCGAGTGGGACAAAGAAGCTATTAAGAAACAGGGTGGGAACTGGGGGACCTCCACTTAGTGTGCATGATTTCTGGGTTAGTTCAAGCAGAAGCCTTACTCTCACCTAGAACTGAAGAGTGAGAGAAAAAAAAAAACCTCGAGATAGACTTCTGGGTAAAACAGCACTCAGAAAGGGAACAAGACCATCTTCCAAATCTGTTGATCGGCAGCCAATGGAGCAAATCTTTAATCTGATGATATTACCCCCTTTTTATGTGCATGAATCCAATCAGAATCTCATGGTAAATAAAGTAAGGAGAAAGATGGAGGTTTACGCTTGGATGAATCCCTAGAGAAACTAGTTACAATGTAGGAAGATATCCTGTATTTTAAATATTCTAAGTAACTGAGTCAATTCAGTTCTAAAGATTATGTGTTTACCTTAACCTAATCTGTTACTGTAGCATTTAGAGAATCAGAGGTCTCAGTCAATGTAGTTGTAATAACTGGAACCTACCAACTATGTATTTTATTCTTTTATTTCATAGAATAGACCTGGTTTCTCCTCCCCAGTTTCAAATGCATGCAGGGAGTTTCCAAATACGATCTCAACCTCCATTCTCTAATGAAATGATCCAAGTTATTTCAACACTAAGTAGAATAGGACTGAGTGGGGTGGCTCAGTGATTAAGAGCATTGCCTAGAGTTTAGTTCTTAGCACACAGGTCAGGCTACTCATAAATGCCTTCTGCACTGGATGCAATGCTCTCTTTTGACTTCTAAAGGCACCCCACACATGTGTGCAGACACACACACACACACACACACATACACATAAATAAAACAATAAAATTTTTTGTAGAAGACTAAGTTGAAGATTGCCAGTGGTGACTCTAAAGATTCCTCCAAAAGGGAGATCTCCAATTCCATAGAAATGCAAACAATTTCCAAAGAAGGAGGATTATTAATAACTGTTAAGTTTCATTGCTGTTACATAAAGTATGTTTAACAGAAAGTAGATCAAGACCCTAATAGGGCAAAAATCAGAAGGTTTACCCTCTCTTATCAGAAACACAACCAATGAAATGTCCATCAAAATGACATGGAGGATAATTTGAGGCACTATGGAACTGAGACAGAACATCAGATACAGAATTTCCCATTGCACAAAAATGATTTCATCTCAGATATAATTCTAGGAGGGAAAGATATTAAGGAAAATAATTTTGCAAATGTTTCTTACATTTGACAAAGCAATACTATGTCTTATGTCAGAGCATTCTTTCATAGAAACCATTATGTTTATGTCACATATCGGTTCAGTTCTTAGCCCAAAGTCACACTGTCCTAACACAGTGCCAGGCACATATTGGACCCTCAACAAACAAATCTGAAGGAATGATGCTTAATTAGCGTAAGTGCTTAGCTAATCTTCTAGAGAGAACTGCCTGACCACTCTCTACTTCCTGGCAAAATTGCTGGGTACAGAGTAAAATCAGCCAGGTCTCTTTCTTTTCATCTTCAAGCCAAAAAAAAAAAAAAAATCATTTGGGCACCTGAATAAAAGTTATTTTTATATTCTGTAGTGACTATAACTCACTTTCTATTACTTAATAAATGTGATGAATAAAAGACCCCTCTGAAGCCAGACAGCATTTGCAAATGGGCCAGTGTGACTTGACAGATGGACCAGGAGCCAGAAGCTGGTGCTGAAACTGTTGAAAGCTTCAGGTTTCAGCAGACATTGACCTACTAGTCATTCTTCTTCCTCTGGAAGGTGATCACTAAGGGGTTTTAGCTTATTGAAAAAGCTAAAAGGTGCTGCTTGATATTTTTCCTGGTGTTTGCTTGTGTATGAGAAAAAGCTTCATGGTGGAATTCGTGAGATAGTTCTTCACTCTTCCCATGTGGTTCTAACAACTTCCTTCATGTTAAGGAGTATTTACTAAAATAAAAGTAAGATCATGAGACTAAAGGGGCTGAAGGACTTGCCTGCAGGACCACCTATAAATCTTGACTGGGAAAGGTGGGGTTCAGGGACGCCTAGCTTCTCCTTTTATGATTTAATTGCTTTGTCAAACTAACTAGTATCATGAGAAAAGAGGATCCAAATTCTTTCAGTATTTTGTTAAGGACAATGCACTCAGGTTTTGAATTAGCACCTGAAGTTTGGGTTTTTAATTCATCACTGTTTTCTTTTGGTTTTGAACCTATTTTCCATTGTATCTTCTCTTTGTCATCATGAGAAAGGGAATTCTTTGCAGAATTCACTCTGAAAGGCAGAGGCTGTCAATTTTACCTGCACACTAAAACCATCTCTTGGAGAGCTTTCAAAATATAAACATCCAAATCAGTTAAATACCTATGTATGGAACTTGGTTGGTCATAATGCACAGTAGTACACACATAGGTAGTAAACTGCTGCTTACTTAATCAAAGAGGAAGGTTCTGTTTTTCAGGGATATAGAAGTTTCTAGAATTTATTCTATATCTCCCGTGGATGGGGACGTTGAAGCTCAGAGATTCAGAATCTTACTCAGAGTCTTATGACTATGAGCAGAATTCAGGGCTCCAGGTATCTACGTCAGGATATTTCTCGTAGAGTTATTGACTGTAACCTGAGTTTTTTATAGGTTCCCAAAGACAATAACAGAGTCCGAGAGGCAGTGGCCTCATAAAATAAACCAGAGGCAGGTTAGTGGTCCAGTTCACCACTGACTGCATGATTATTACCAACATACTGCACCTTGGATTCGACTTAATTTGAAAGTTATCTGAGGAGAATTTGATAAAGAAACTATTAAGAGAGGTGAGAGTACAAAGTGGGGAAACACCAAATTTCTGTGTACCCTTCTATGTCTAAGTGAAATAGAAGCCTTCACCTCACCTGGAACTGAAGAGTAAGAGAAAGTGTCCTTGAGTCAGATCGTTGAGGGAAGGACCAACCATAGACTCACATGAAATGACAGAGGCGGGAGCCAGGGTGATATGAACAGTCATATCTACCTCACATTTTTAAATTCCAAACTAACGTGTTTCAAAGTGAACAGCACACAATGGTAAGCTGAATTATTTTATAGCTGCTGGCCTGCAACCCTTGATTTAAATCCCAAAGGAGGTATCAAAAAGAAAAGTGTCACTCTGGCACTCTGAGATGCATCTTGCTATCTGATCTGGCCTTTAGCCTCTTAGCTGATACTCTGTTGTTTCCTTTCTAGATCTAAGAGAGTCAGAGACTGAAGACAGTGAGTCTAGATATAGGATTTCACAGTATCTGTGAGAACAAGAACCAAAGTTTCTGCATCCCCTGCCTCATGCTTTTCTGAGCATTGTATGAAACAAATCCTGGAAATAGAGATTCTAATAGCAGTGACTCCATTTCTGAATTGAGAGACTGAGAGCAAGTGCCCTTCTTCTTAGTAAGCCTTGGCTTTTTCCATGACAGAGTTTGCACTAATAAATAATATACTTTATGATATTGTTAAAATAAATCGAGTAACTTAACAAATGGTCAATGTTTAGCTCCGTGCAAAGTACAGTGAGGATTTTTCTCCTGGTTTTCCTGTTGTTCCATCTACTTTGCTTTCTACTCAAAAAGAATGTATTTGATGAGTTCCTGAGTGTTTGAGAGCCAGATACTTGCAAATTACCTTTTCTCCCCTAGCAAGCCAAACCTCTGTTACTGCAGCACAAATCCCTGAGCACTCCATGGAGCATCCTTTAACTTGCAATGTGGTTTTGGGATATAGGGCACCACAGGTTTCAGGATGACTGGTACTTACTTAACTGAGGTTATAGAACTGGTGAAGGCCTGCTCTAAGACATGAAAACTTTTTGTAATGTATCCATCAGAGAAAAAGAAGTAGTTATAAGACAGTAAATGTGGTCAGAAGATTGAAAAGCTTCACGTCTCTGCACCTGGGCAACACCACATGTTCTCTTAGTCTAAGTGAAAGTAATTTGGCCAAGAAAATGGTCTGTCTCCTTTCTGTCTTTGTCTCCAGTGATCTGCCCTGGCTCCATCCTATCTACCATTGTCAAGCCAACTTAAAGAATGAGCATGAGATTGTAGAGTGATAGGTGGATGCATTTATCAAAGACCACAGGCATCTGTATTCGATAGTCTTCTCATTGCTGTAATAGCATACTTCACCCTAAGCACCTAAAGTGAAGAAAAGTTTCTTTCACCTCACAGTTTGAAGATGTAGCCCACCATGGCAAGGACAACGTGCTGGCAGGAACAGGTGTCAGCAATGCAAGCAGGAACGTGATGGTGCTTGCTCACATCTGTATGGACCAGGAAAAAGAGAGGAGAATGCTGGAGCTCGTTTGGCTTTCTTCTTTTCCCTTTTATTCACGTAGGGACTCGGCTTATGGGATGGCATCACTCACATTCAGGGTGGTTGTTGTTTTAAGGTTAACTCTCTCTAGAAATGTACTCAAAGACATGTCCGTAGATGTATCTCCTAGGTAATTCCAAATTAAGTCCAGTTCACACCATCAGGAATCCCATACTGTTTGATAAGAGTTCATTCAAGATGTGTTGAAAAGGATGAGACTTAAACAACTACATAATATGGCTTGGAAATAAAATCCTTGTGTCACTTTTCTTGGATTCTGTGGCTGGGAGGAAGAAGAACAAGCTTTAACCCTTCCTTCGACTCCTTTGGATATAAGCTATGGAGTTACAGAGCTTAGTTCCTGCCCTTGGTGAGGTCCTCGTCATAACCACAAGGTGGCATCACAGATTAAAGTGAAATAGACAAACCTGCTTTCCTGTTCCCAGGTGAGACTCCCGTTGACTTCACACCTGCGAATTAAGCTGACATCAGTCTCCATCTATTCATTTTACAGATGGCGATGGTGAGGTTTGACACAGGCATACACTACGTAAAGAATTTGTTGTGGAGAACATAAATCTGCTAAGCACTAACAAAAAGTAAAATGCACTCTCCATCCGAGGTACCCAGGTTGTAAAATTGTCCTTCAGTGCAACAAAGCATGCAACACACTACTATCAGTTTTAAAGAATCATTTCCACTACTGAAATTGATACAATAAATTAAAATGCAAATATTTGGGAAGGCTGGGATTTTGACCTTCTTGTTTGTCACAAGGAAGATCCCAGACTTGTTTTTATAGAATATGCATTCAAGATTCTTAACATGAAGATAAATTTCCCTTCACTTTCATCATGGGGGCAAAAATTACTTCACCCTTCTCATTTACTCTACAAAACAGTGATTATTGAGAACTTCAGTCGGACAAGGTCTAAGCAATGTGCCTTCTAGGAGGCTTTTGCTTAGAGCTGAGGGTACGGTAGAGTCCTGAGGACTCTCCTGTTATCATAGATCTGCTTTGGACACATGTGTTGACTTTTGGACACTATTCAGATATAGCAAGACTGTTTGGCGCTTCTCACTCCTTATTCTCTTCTCTCCCATTGACTCCTGCACAGAAATCAGAATCCTTCTTTGTTCCTGAATCTTGATAAAGTCAACTGGCCTCTGGAGTACACTCGCAAAATCCAGGGCTCTGAAGAAGTTTCTGCTGTATTTCTTCTACTATGTTACACAGATGTTATGTCATCCTGTAGATTCTTCACTTTGAGGCACCTGACAAAAGGTATTTTTCAGGGGGCTATGGATTCCAGGCCTCACAGCCCATCATTTTAGAATTCTTGATACCTTCCTTTCCTAACGTTTGCTGGAAATTGGACCTGACCTTTTTACTGTTCTGCTTCTGTTTATAGGTAAAATATTGGCTCTCCAATGTCCAATTCATTGTCTTTCCAACAAGGAACCTGCATTGACTTAAGTTTATGTTTGTTCTTTAAAACAATATGAGGATTCAACTTCAAGGACAGATAAATAACACCATGTTCTAAAAATCTGCTTCCATCAAACGAGGAAATGTCAGTGGTTCTTGGAGGGAAAATTAAAATAACATAAATCATCTGCCTGGATAAAGCTTTGGTTTTGCTCATATTTTAATGTTCAGATAAGCAAAATGGCCTACTTTCAAAACCATCAATTTCTTAGAATGAAGTTCAACAGTCAGATAAAGTATTTGAAATATTCATAAGCAAAAAAAAAATGTCTACAGATAGAAAACTCACCAATATATGAGAGGGGTAGTAAACTGAGGTATGGGTGACTTGGGTCTTGGTTTGGTTGTAAAGGATCCTTCTTCACTGTAACTAACTATTGCCCAAGCTCTGTCTCCCAAGCTAGAGGGAGGTTTGGTTGACAGGTCTTCAGGTCTCGGATTCCCCATATCTTAAAATGTCCCTACCACTTCCCCATCGGTTCTGAGCCTGCCCTTCTCCAAGCTGAGGTCTCTGTTCCGAATTCTCATAATCAAGCTGTTTTAGTTTTCCTGATCTGCTCCAATTTTTTCAGTATTCTTTTCTGAAGACTGATGGCCACAACTGCATGAACCCCATGTAGTTGGTCTTGAGTGGATAGTGGATAGGTAAAACACCCATAAAAGGAATATAAGGAATGTTCCTTTGAAAGGGACAGAAAGCAATAAACATATTGTCACATACATGGTCTTATCCTTTGTATTGTCCAATTCTGTGGTTTTCTTCTTCTCTTCCTAGTATGTCATTAAAAAGGATGTCTAGGGGGTAGAGAGATGTCTCAGTGGGAAAGAACACTTGCTGCTCTTGCAAAAGACTCAGGATTGTTTCCCAGCATCTGAAGGATAACTAACAACCACCCAATTCTCCAGTTCCAGGAGATCTGATACCCTCCACCGGCATATACATGCATTGCACAATATTGTAACACTTAGGTACATGCAGGCAAAACACTCATGCACGTAAAATTAAAAAATAACAAAAAAAAATTAAGGATGACTACGTTCAGTGTCAATGAAATTCACGTGAATATTACTAAAGGGAATGTGTTCCCACTGGAGAGGACGGCGAGATTTATCTTTCTGTTTTGCTCTTTTCGTCTGTCAGACATGATCAAATACTCAAAATAAGCTACTCAGAATAAACATTTCATTAGTTTCTCTGTGTGTGAATTCATACAGTTGAGCCTCAGAAAGAGAATGATGTCCACACCAAACTCAAGATGGGTCAGAATGATAGATTCTCTTGCATAGAACTCTCCTTTCCAGCCAGTGTCTGTGCTTGCTAACTGTACTTGTGAGATCCTCAGACTCTGCTCAGCTGGAATGGGAACACCATGTAATGTAATGAGGTCTACTTTCATTTTGGTGCCCAAGCTCTACCTTTGGCTCTTCAAGGCATCCGTGATAGGAGAACTATCTCCCCGAGCTGCTTTGGGGGTTCTTTCACTTTTCCTCTAAGTAGAAAAGAACCTAGATCTCTGCCCTACATTCGTAGCAGGCAGTTAGTCAGAGAGAAAGATATATCTGCCATTCCACTACCCCTTCACCACAACCCTGTGAGACAGTTTTAAATACCACAGTCATTACTCAAGGAAACAGAGTTTGAGATTGAAAATGGTAAGTCCTGCATCATGCTTTGGAAACCAAGTAGAGAGACAGTGTTGGGTATGAACTAAGGTCTTTTGACCATAATGCCCCTGATGATTCTTCTCATCAGATGGATGTCTCTGAGTTACTCATGTTAGTTACAATGTTACCATTTGCAAAGCTCTCACATGATAGTTCTGACTCATGAGTGTCCCATATTACAACCAGGACTCATTGTCTGAATGAGTTTTCTGTCCTTTGTGTTTAAGAGAAAAGGGACTGTGACATACAGTTAGACATATATGTAGAACTACATGCTTGTGAGTGTGCATTTGTGTGTGCACACATGTGCATTCAATCAGCACAACTTCTGTCTCTCACTCAAGTTCAAGGATATACAGTGGGGCACATTTAGAATCAATCCAAATCCCTTTCCTTCTCCTCATCCTTGAGCAGTGAAAATTTCCATTCACAAAAATGTTCACAAACTCTGTAAGATTTAAAGACTTTTAAACAAAATTCACATTGTTATCAATATAATCTATCCCATGAGTAAAAACTGGAATTATGTGGTTTGTCAAGATGCTAACTATGTAAATCAATGTTTGACTCTTTTAGTTGACAATAATTTGTTTACTGGTTAGTTAAAATTGACCAAGAGCTATTGAATATAATTTTCTATTTAATTTTTCTAGTAATCATACAAGGTAGATATTATCTTCTTCACTTTACAGATGTAGAAACCGAGGTGTGGAGAAAGGGTCACAAATTTCCCAACCACTGAGTGACAAGAACTAAGTCATGCAGAAATCAGGTCTGCATGACTCAAAATGTGATGCAGAAGTTCCTAGAATTTTCCATAAGGGACCACAATTTCTCTTGCTCTTTGAACACTGGAAGAAAATGCTCCTGCCAGCATCTGCTGAGATCTCAACAGCCTTGTTCTAAGGAGCTCTTAATTAAAAAAAATATTAATCACGTTTCTAGAGATGGGAAACAAAATAAGAGAAAAAAGGCCTAGTCATTCAGTCATTCCAGCTTATAGCCACCTTGACATCTGAAAATTACAAACAGCAACTGGTGTATGTGTGCCTTTGTCAAGAATCTTACGTGAATATACTATCTTTGTTGAAGTTTCAAGAACAATGTTGGCCCCACTGCTGCCCTGGTAAAGACAAAAACCATTCAAGGTATCACCTAAATCAGTTCCTAGATTTCCCAGGAAACTATGCAGTGGATGGCACTGGACCTTGGTTGATTCAATTCATTGAACAATAGCATGAGAATTACCTACACATTTCATCTTCCAGTTTGAATAGTATCATATAATTAGAAAAGGCATTAACCACCTCATTCCTCAATCCATCTAAGTTGTAGGTATGTAAAGACTCAGAACAAAATACTCTGCCTAAAATACCTCAGTAGGTCAACTACAAAGCTGAACCTTTGACTCCCAATGAAGTGACTTTTTTCTTGTGTTACTCACTGAACTCCCACATTCTATCTAGGCCCTGAGTAATGGCACTTAGGAAAGAAAGTAAGTCATAGACTTGCCCTGAGGTTGAGTAGGGAAACAGATCCATTAATTGAATAAAAGGTCATGCAACAAAAGCTATAATATAATGACAATAATATATTTAATCCTAGGAATGTCAAGAGGAGAATGTGTTCTTAGTGTAAAGATGTTAAAGGAAATAGAATTGCAGATGTTAAGTAGTAAACCAAGGTTATTGCCAGCAAGCAATAAAACTTGAATGACGAATACAACAGAGGCCACAGATATTCCTTAGTGGAATGCCCACAGCAGCCTCAGTGGAAGGAGAAAGTGATGCCTAAACTGAGTTTCCAAGCAAAGAGAAGGGAGATAGATACTAAAGACTGAATACAATTTCATGTAATCTAAGAAACACACACAATGAGAAACCAGGGAAGATTAGTCCTATTCGAATCCTGTACTTTTGTGGAGAATAGTGAGCACTGAGAATTTCTTGAACAAAAATAGGAAGTCAGATTATCCAGTATCTTGGCAAAAATAATCCTGAAGAACTTGCCTTTTATATTGAGGGCAGTAGAGTAAAAGAAAAATGGAGAACTTTAAGCAAAGGAGATGGTATGATCAGATTTTATTCCAGGTTACGTTTTTGAATAATAAGAAGAATGGCTTAAAGAAGGAAGCATCCAGGAAACCCGCAATGTAAAAATTTACATCAGACAGAGATGTGAAAATATGCACATGTAGTAAGACTTTGAGGCTCAAACTACAGACATAGCTGTCTTCCCATTATGAAAATACATATGTGCACATTTATTCTATGTGTGTATATGCACACATACATCGTGTGTTATTTTGTATATGGCACCTATATACAAATGCATGTGTATATGCATGCAATATGCATTTTATTACAATTTTTCCTTTGATGCACTGTTACCCAATTTACTGCAAAAAATGAGAAAGGGTAACTCCCACCACTGTGGACTACCAAATGACAAACCAAATGCAGGTTCCGGCTACCTCCTTTAGATGTGTTTGTCAGTGGGGTGCCATGGATTCCTCAAATATTAGAGGTTATTGCCATTTCTCTTGGTTTCCCTCTAGATTTTGACAGGGAAACCCTGTTGCTAAAAACACCACAGACTTTAGTCATCGAACACGGAGAAACTAGTATAGTATATTGCTGAAATCTTTATCCATGCTGCCTAGTTTTAATCATACTAGATGGTGCTATGCACACTACTGGGTGAAAAAGTTATCATCAGTCTTACCCAGATATGAACTATGAACTATGAACTATAGTAATGACCAGATTGTCAAGATATGCCTGCTGATGCAATAGTGAAATAAATGTTATAGAAGTAACCAACCACTTTCTGACTGGCTTTGAAGTTCACTTCAGAAGAGGTAACTCATGCCTGGCACTATTAAATGGGGAAAAATCCTGTGTCTGGCAAGGTCAAAGGATCTGGGGGAGAACTTCATTCTATTTTTCTGCTAAATGCATATACTAATAAATTATTTCATAATTTTTTACCTTTACACCCATAGATTAGTGCACCTCTCAACCCTCATCAGAAAAGCTCCTTTATGCAGCAGCTAGCAATTGACAGAAAGATCCGCAAGTGATCAAAGTGCAGACAATAAGAGACTGTAGAGCAGTCAGCTCTAAATGGAACATCTATACCACAGTTCCTCCTCCCAAGGCTCTGCGATCACTTCAAAGGAGACACAAAGCTTGGAAAAGCCAGAGAGGTAGTGGACATCTGCAGCAAAATATTATCTGTCAGACACAACAGGAACATTGCACACATGCTCTCAGAGATGCTAGGACCCCATGCAAGAGACCTGCATGAGATTCTTATTGTTTACTAAACTGTATTCTTCCCCACTCATTATTTACCATTAATTCTTCTGGTACCTATACAGATATAAATCCCGCTGAGAAACAAGCTTCTTCTGACAAGCATTTTCTGGCCATATTGCTGATGGGCCCATCCTACCAAGTCACAATGTATGCACTGCCCTTTTCCATTACAAACCTATTGTCCTCTACCATAATTGCTTGTTTTCAACAGTGCTCTTTTCTTTTGGATTCTTTACCTCTGAGTCTTTGTCATGTGTGGATAAATAGGCATTAAGCAACAAGAGCCATTTAGTGCATCATAGACAATGAGCAAACATTTCCTGAAAGTGCAGATGAGTAAATTAATAAGAAAATGAATGGTCTCCCTTATTTGTGGACCTTAGCACCAATCCCTTATATCTGAGTACACAACCTGATGCAATAGCAGAAGACAGGGAAATGGAAAGGAATCATGGAGGCAAAAGGAAAGAAAGAGCCTGAGAGAGGGGGATAGTAGGAAACAGATGTCACCAAGACGTAAATGGGAGTATTCAACAGGGAAGGGAGGAGGGAAAGACATAAAGGAACTATTGGAGTAAAGGCTGAAGAAGGACCCCAAGAGAGGAGGACAGGGTACAGGAGACAGGCATTTTCAAGGGGGAAAAAGAAGTTCTTTAACTGGAAAGGAGGAGTCAGGTTGGATGGGGAGAAAGGAGAAATAAATAAAGCTTAGGTGGTACAAAAAGCCAGGGGGAAATGTATTAACTCAAAACCCCTCTGAAAAATACAATATCTGAACAGGAGCGCATGTGTATGCCTGAAGGCTAATCAAGAAGAAACCTCCCTTCAAGTTGTTGGCCAGGGTAGTCCAAGAGAATCCCCAAATAACCCAGCTATTGTCACAGTCTTTGATTACCTCCCAGAACCTGAAACCCTATTGCTAAAGGCAGGACATAATTCAGACACAGGATTTGGAGCAATAGAGCTGGAAATGACCTGGAAGCCTCTTCCCTCAAGACTATCTCTCATAGTTCTAGAGGACACTATGCAAGCTACTAACGGAGAAAAAAATCAACCAATGATGCAACACAGCTGTAAAACCTAATAACCACAACAATTGGCACAGCAAACTATCTCTATGGATGCAGTAGGCGCTGTTATCTAGGGGGTAATCAATAGCTATCTAATGGAACATAAAGCCCTCTCAATGGGAGGGAATTCATGGGTGTCACTGTAAATAGAGCCAAATACACATGACTGGAGAGGTCATGGATCTTAGAAAAAAATCCTATCTCTGTCATATCTCTAGACAAATGAAATTTCTAACTGTATAATAAATATGGATCTTTATATTTACAAACAAGTATACTGTATACCACTCATTAAAGAAGCTTCTTTTTGCAACAGATGGAGGCTCCCACAGAGGTCCACAACTGATCACACAGAGAATATACATCTGAGAGATGCCGAGCCCTAAGTAACACATCTACAATAGACCGTCTACACCTAAGACTGGTGGAACATAGCAGAGCAGAGGGTAGGGAGAGCACTAATGCATCTCTCAACACTCACCAGTGAAGACTCCTCATGTAACAGAGTGTGACACACACAGAAGGTCACAACTGGCCAAGTTTTAAAGAAAAGTAGACTTCAGAGTGTTTGTACCTGGATAGGACTCCAATTTTAAATGTCACCCACACAAAGCTTAGGGACCATTTTGGAAGAGGAGGCACAAAGATCATAAGAGCCAAGGTTGGTGCATGAACAGAAGGAAAAAAGGCTTTCAAGCCTCTAGGAGCTTGCTCACAGGAACTTGCAACAATGATGATAACATGAACAAGACCTTTGCTGACATAACAGAAAACCTGACATAACACTGGGGAAATGGATGGCAGGAATCAACCATAGCCAAGGAATTATTTTCGCTGGATGAGGGGAGTGTAGGTCCTCTTGAAGAAGGTGACTCAAGAAAGGCTGACTAGACTCCAGTGGATGAATGTGAACCAAGGGACATCTGGGTACAAATGCTTGACTGGATAAGATTTAGAGGACATGAAAATGCGTGAAACCTGGTCTGTAGAGGGTGATGGGATTTGCAGATGGTGAAGGGGGTGTCTAAATTTGATTAAGATTTATTATGTGAAATACACAAAAACTCAATTAAAATATACACAAAAAGCAGTAAAAGTGAAGTACTAAAGCTCCCACAACCTTTATTGCATCTCACTATTGTAGGATTTGAAGCTTTCTAATACTTCTGCGTATCGTCCTTATGCTGAGTGACAACCCATTTTTGAGAATCCATTCTGCAGTATGATAGACCTTACTCTGAAAGTCACATGAAACCTTCAGGAAAGATGCATTTTTCTTTATGCTTGACAATGTGAGGTTGAACTACCCCGAGTTATGCACAGGCTGGGGTAGGCAGAGAAAGTTGCCTTTCTGGGTTTTGTCTTATTAGTTATTTCCTTGGCTTCCACAGACTTCAGTGACTTCCCAAGACAGCCAACGATTATTGAAATTATCACACATATTACAGTGCAAATAGTTGATATATTGGTGGATTTTCAAAAGTTAAGCTGCACAATCTTATAAAGTGTTCTGTCCTCTCTTCTTTGCTGCCTGATCCTATTCTATTCTTTTGCTTTACAGTTTTATTCAATTCTGAACTTTTCTATTCTTTGCTTGCTCACATTTCCAAAGTCATACTTTAGTATGGAAGCTATCAGAAACTATGGTAGTAGCATGAAATAAATAATCTGGACTTTCAATATTTTGGTAAAATAAAATCAATGCACAAAGTAATTTCAGTCCGTTGCTATAAGTGCACTATTTAATCAGTTGAAGTGTTCACAATTGCAAGAAAAAATATCTCCTATGATATCAAAATTATTTTCTTGGTGAATGAAAAAAAATCTTGATTATAAAGATAAGTAAAATTTAGAGGAGATTTGAGAAGGCTAACTTCTATAGTCAGAACAGAAAAATTGAAAGTGTTGAATGGGATGACCACAATGGTATCTTCACAAGTTAGTAGTTAATGTCATTTCCTAGTCTAAAAGGGGAAGGTATCTCTTATTCTCAATGATTTACTAGACATCCTTCTTTTCTTCAAACCTCAACTGATAACATTACTAAATAAGAATGGAAGGACCATTTTATATTATGGAAATACTCAGGCAATTTAGTAAGTTTTAAATGGAAATGATTTCTCATTTCTATGAATCCCCATGCATTTTGATCCTAACTTCTTAGTTGTCATGCAAATTCTTAGAGTACAGGGACCTTCTTAGCTGTCTTCATAGCTATCATGTGAATAAGTACACTTATCTCAAAACATTTTGTTTCATTTTAAATCTATATTTACAAGAAAATAGAGGGGCTGGAGAGATGGCTCAGCAGTTAAGAGCACTCATTTCTCTTGCGCTGTTGGATTCCCAGCAACCATATGGCAGCTACCAAATGTCCATAACTCCAGTTCTAGATCTGATACCCTCTTCTGACCTCCATGGGAGCAACAAGGGGTACACTTATATACATGCAGGCAATACACTCATACACACAAAATAATAAAAATAATACATAAGATAATAGAATATATTGTTGTCATACAGAATGTATTTTACAGTGTTGAACATATAATTCATTCATTTGTTGAATTAGTAACAATCACTTATGACCTAGCACATGTTAATATAAAACATTAACAAGCCCTCAATGGCTTACTGATGTACGCTCGCTGAAGGAGTAATGAAATTCTAGGATTGTCACTACTCAGAAAGCAGAATAATTAACTGGACCTTTAATTTTTTCTTATTTTTAAAAGAGCAGATATCAGTTTGGATTAGCTGTTCTGTTACCAACAATTGCACATATGAATAACAGTCAAATTAAACAGCTCTTTTCAGATGTTGAACAATAGTTGGATCATAGCAAATCAATGGCTTATAGACTGAGGATCTGTTTTGGACCAAGTGATGGAAGCGTGAGATGAAGCGACCACACTGAGCTGAAGGAACAGACCCAGTAGTCAACACAACGGAAGGAGAATACCAGAAATAACGGAATATGCGGCGTTCATAGGGACTTGGAGTATCTGTGATTCCTCAGCTGGTTACTGAGTTAGACCTTTTACGATCCACATGTTTTAGCAACACATGAAGCAAATGTTGGCAACAACAAAATGGTCACAGGGAGTTGTGAGCTGAGCCCAAACATGCTCTGAATTTCTAAAGTCTGAGGACAGTGATCCGAAATTGAGCAGTCTCACTGAACATTCCAGGTGAAATTCAAGAAACCCTCACTTTAGGCAGAAGTATATTCTAGCCAGAGTTAAAAATCTGGGCCCAAGAAGTGTAAGGACAAATCTCTGAAGAACAAATGAATTTCCCATCAATATAAGACCTCAACACTTTGAAGATGAGAAAACAAGGTACTTAGTAATAATGCCATGTATGTGTTCAGCCCATAGTTTGAAATTACTTATTTAGACTAAATCATAAAAAGTGGGATTGATGACTATTAGAAAAGCTAGTGATAAACACTTACACATATTAGAGTTAGTTAAATTAGTTGCCAATGATTTCAAACCAATTATTATGACAATAAACATTTTAAAGGAAAATTTGAACACAATTAGAAAGTAAGAATATTCATGTAGAAGTGAAACATTTTCAAAAACACAGAGGCAATTGTGACTAACATAGTCAATGTTTGAAAGAAAAGAATCATTTAAACATAGTTTAAAAGTAGACTAGATGATAGGAAAACATCCTTGTGCACAAAGCAAAAGAAATTGTCCCAATGATCATTCCAAGTAAAAATAGAAATAAAGAAAGATAATAGATGAAATTACCTTCAAGACACTGAGGGCTAATATGAAGCAATCTAAATATGCTTAATTGATATGGGAGACAAACAAGAGACAGGGAAAAGAACATATTCGAAAAAAATAATGGTTGAAATCTCCAAATTTAACTAAAATCGACAAAAGAAAATTTAGACACATTTATCCAAGAAATTCAGTGAAATCAAAGAAAACCAGCACTTTGAAACTATGACTAGCATGTCATGGACATGTTACCAAACTGATGAGAAAAGAAACGTGCTAAAGGTAACAATTGAGAGAATGAAAACACGCCACTACCTCTAACTTCTCACGGAAATCAGTATAGGCACCACTCAACAGGAAAAACTCATCAGTGTTCTAAAAGACCCGGAACTGGGTGTTCCATAAGAAATTATTATTTTTTAAATCCTTAACATATAAAAAGAGCAAATTGAGGCAACTAAACACTTAAATAATTCATCATTAGCACACATATTAAAGACGTTTTTCCTCATTCACAATTATTTTAATGGGAATTAGCTGTTTAAAGTAACAAATAACAATAGTATATTGTTGAATTTATGTGTGGAAAACCAAAGGTCTCTAAACTGCAAACACTGCAATATATGTCAAACTAAAAGACACACATAGGCTAAAAGTAAGAGGCTAAAAATATACATATGTGGGCTGCAAAGATAGCTAAGTGGTTAAGAACACTGACTGCTCTTGAAGAGGACACAGGTTAACTAACAACCACTCTGTAAGTCCAGTTCTAGGGGAGTTGATGCTTTCTTTTAGTTTTGCTCAGGCTTTTTATGCACATGATGTTTTTATGTATATGCAGCCAAAACACTCATAAACATACGATAATATGAATTAATTAAACAAAAATATACTCATGTAAAAAACTAACTACAAGAAAATTGGAATGACTTTGTCAGTCGTAGTTTAAATACACATCAGAACAAAATGCACATTTCCAGAGAAAAAATAAGGAAATTTCATGAGAATGCACGTAGTTCAATAAATTTATGGAGAAGACTTAGTCATCTCAGGATTGTTACTGCATGATCTTAAAAACTGTTTCAAAATTCATAAGCAACAGCTGATATAAATTAATAGTGGAAATAGAAATTCATGGTGGGGTTTTCAGGAGTCTGCTTTTAGTAATTAATAGGACCTGTAGGCAGAAAATCAGTAAGAATTTAATAAACTCAAACAGCACTATTAATGAATTGGTTCCAGTTGACATTTATAGAATACTTCACCCAACAACAACAGAAAACGCCTTTTTTTCATATACACATGGTCTGTTCACCAAGATAAACATTTGCTGAACAACCAAAAAAGACCAATAAATTTTAAATGGCTCCAAGAGGTAAAAACAAGGACACACTGAGACCTTATCTCAAATGTAAACTATTTGTATTTGCATTGTGTCACTAAAATTTTTAAATTAATATTGCTGCATTCCAAGTTGTTGTTCTGTGAACTCATTATGGGACTGTGGCAAGCTTCATTGTATCCTTGAACCTGGTTTCCCAAATAGAAGGGTGCAGTCATCAGTAGACAGTATTTCCCTAACCTCTTTCTCTTTGTTATATAGGAAACCATCACAATGTGTATACAAACACACACACACACACACACACACACACACACACACACACACAAACGTTTGTCCAAACTGTTGGAGCAATTTTAAATGAATTTATTTGATTTATGAGATATCTGATGGTATTCTATGTTATTTCATCTTTTTTGTTGTTCTGACTTTAAAATGCTTTCTCCTCCAAAATGGAGGGATTCTAGATGTTAGAATACCTTATACTATGTAAATATCTGCCCTTAGAATATATATCATAGTCTAAAATTGATATGTGGAAGAGCACAGTTTTCAGAAATCTGACATTTGAAGTAACAGTCCAATGTCATTAAGTAAGTGGCAGGGCTAAATGTACATGCTTCTGTTATAACAGGCACTGATTTGTGTCCTGTGTGAAGCATTACTTCTGGGGCTAGAGAGATAGCTTAGTAGTTCGAGCACTGACTGCTCTTCTAGAGGACCTGGGTTCAGTTCCCAGCATACAGTTGGCAGCTAACAACTCCATCTGTAACTCCAGTTCCAGAGGATCTGACATCCTCTTCTGACCTCCACAGGCACTGCATGACACGGGGGTGCTTTACAAATGCAGGCAATAACTCATCACATACATATAATAAATAAACTGTAAAAAGAAATCACATTAAATCCATATTATTTGTTTTGTTTCAATCTATGCATAATATTACACAAAATCCACTTCTGCATTTGAAAATATAAATGCTATAAAGTGACTGAAGAACAGTTTCAAGAACACCCTAACAGTTCTTTAAAGAATGATACCAACAATAATGTTATCTTACAGTGATTTCTCACCTAACTGTAAGATCAAGAATGCTGAATATGGGGCTAACAAAGTGGCTCAATGGTTAAGAGCATGGACTGCTCTTGCGGAGGACCCAGATTCAGTTCCCAGAACCCACATGGCAGATAAAAACCATCTATAACGCCAGGTTCAGAGGATATGATGCCATCTTCTGGCCTCTGTGGGCATTACAGGCACCTGGTACAACTATATACATGCAGACAAAACACTCATACACATAAAATTATAGTAAATTAGTTAAATTTATTAGAGAATGCTTAACTCCACGTTCTTCAGAGTGTTATAGTAGAAGTTGAAACCTGTCAAAACCATAGTCACATCAAGTGTAAACACTAATGGGAAGGACAGAATCTCTGTTTTAAACATAGTTTGGACACATTTGCCTAACTAAACCATGGGAATATGTGGATCTTTTAAGACACCAATACATAGTATGAAGCTCTGCAGATCTTTGATGTACAGTCACATCATCCCAGTCCTATCTCTCCTGCCACATAGACTCATTTCATGTGTCAGTCAAAATTCTACCTGGATAACTCTAAAAAGGACACTTGTCACTAGATTCAGGACACACATGAATAATCCAGAAAAGTTCTCTTTATCAATTCACCATATTATTTACAAAATAAATAGTCAGATAAATAGTCCATAAAATGTCTCATTCACATTTTCCAGTGATTTGTATGTGAACATAGCCTTATGATGGTGACCATTCAGCCAGCAACTCTACAGAACCTTTTAATAAATATCATTTTTCTCTCATTCAGAGTTTTACTAAAGCATATATTTATAAATTCTCTGAGAATTTCACATTATGTATTTGATCATATTCACCTCCTTCCCCCAGCTCTTAAATCATCTCCCAATTCCCTCCCCCTCCAAATTTTGTATCTTTTTTCTCTTTTTTGAAAGCTCATCAGAGTCTGATTTCCATAGCTCAGCCCAGTCTTTTTCTGAATATTAACCAGTTGTAAGTCTCTGTTTTAATCACCATATACTGCTGAAAGAAGCTTCTCTGATAAAAGTTGAGACATGCACTAATTTATGGATCTACAGCATCATTATGATTTTATTTAACAGCATATTTAGCAGAATAGAAGAAGAACCTCCCTTGGTGCCTATGAAATATCTTGCCATAGGCTCTTGGCCCTGATTATGGTGGTAGGTGTGGTTCCATAGAGAGGAGTTGGCCATTAACTCAATCAGAACTGAGTGATAGGTTACTCCTATAACCTTCATGCCACTATTGTATCAGTGGGCAGTTCTTGCAGGGCAACTGTGAATATAGTTCACAGAATTCACCGCTGTGTAAGACTGATGATTTCTTTTCTGTTCTTGTGGTATGCATGGCACCTTTCAGCACTATGAAAGCTAGCCAGTAGAAATGAACCTTCTATGTCAGTACCAACTTGATTACTCCTTGTTCTGTGATGCAAGTGTATATTGTCCCTCAGCAATAGGGTCTTATTATCAAGTTCTGGAAGATAACCAAGAACAATGTTGAATGGTGATATATGGGATGACACTGACCAACAACTCCAAAAGAGATAACACATTCCTAAAAGTCATATAGAAACATACTATGTAGATAATATACACATATATAAAAATAGTCTAAGTGTAGAAAATGGAGAAAAAAGATCTACTACTAGACAGTGTAGCCTAGTAAATCAAACGTATCTTTTGACCCATCAGTATATATCATGTAGGATTCTAGAAAGTAGAGACTGAGAAAAAAAATCACTGTTTATGCACGAATATAAAATTTCTGTTGGGTCCATTGCAGAAGAGTGGGTGTAAAGACTGTAAGAGACAGGGGTCGTGGGTATCCACAAGGAAACAGGGTTTTGTAGGCATCTGGGAAGTTTCTCTTATGAACTTACAGCAATAATAGCAGCATGTACAAGACCTATGTAAGCTTAAACCGGTCAAAAACTCAGCATAGAACTGGGGAAATGGGTAAGAAGCCCCAGTCTAATTCTGTAGAATTACTGGCAACCAATGACTACTGGGAGAGAGATAGTTGGTTTTCTTTACGAGTGATTCTAAATAGGTTGATTAAGCCCCACTGTATGGACTTATACCAAGGGACATTTGGAGACAAATCTTAACAAAATAACAGAATGTGTGAAAACCAATGAGGAGGCTACAGAAATAAGGATACAGGAAGGGTTCTACATCAATCAAGATGTACTGTATGAAGCTAGATGTGAAGCCCAGTAACCACAATGACTGGCTCCGCAAGCTGTCTCTCTTGGTGCTAATGACACATTTATCTAGGGCAATCAATAGATCTTCTATTGGGCTTAAAGTTCTCTCAGTGGGAGGGAACTCACAAGTGGCACTGTATATATAGACAAATACACGTGACTAGAGAGGTCATAGATCATAGAAAAGATCCTATCTCCATCATATCTCTAGAAAAATGAGATTTCTTACTGAATGCTAAATATGGATCCTTATGGTTACAGACAAGTATACCTGTCAGCACTTATCAATGAAGGTTTTTTTTTTCACAACTGATGGAGGCTCCCATAGAGGTCCACAACCAGTCACACACAGAAAATATACATCTGAGAGATGCCCAGCCCTAAGTGGCACATCTACAGTGGAACCTCTACACCTAAGGCTCATGGAACATAGTGGAATATGAGTGGAGAGAATACTAACACACCCCTCAGCTCTCATCAGTGAAGATTCTTCATACACAGAAGGCTACCACTGGCTACTTTTTAGAGAATAAGAGACTTCAAAATGTGTGACCCTGGACAGAACTCCTATATTAAACTCCACCTACCCCAAGACTCATGGGCCATTTTTGAAAAAGAGGCACAAAGATTATAAGAACTGGGATTGGTGAGTGAACATAAGGAGACAGGGCTTTCAGGCCTGTGGGAACTTGCTCATATGAACTTGCAACATTGGTTGCAGCATGTACAAAACCTACACAAACTCAATCAGACAAAAACACAGCATAGTCTTGGGAAATGGGCAGCAGCCCCAACTCTAGCTGAGGAACTATTGAAGACTGATAACTGGGATCTTAAAGAAGATCAACTCTTTATAGGCTGACTAGACTACTACATGCACTGAGGGACATCTGAGTACAAATGGTTGACCAAATAAGATTTAACATATATAGCAGAATGTATAAAATCCAGTAAGGGGAGTTTTGGAGCATGTATTGTGGAGGGGGTCTGAATTTGATTAAGATGCATTACATAAAATACACACATACTCAATAGAGAATATCCTTAAAAAGAAATCCACAAAAATTCAGTAATTTTAAAAAAGTCCTGCTACTAATCAATGAGTATACTTTAAAAAATGCTAAGGATGCACTGAAATATCACTACATAATGCATAATGAATAAAATTCATTGTTTCAACTTAGATATTTTATACTTCTCTGACTGAAATGTTTTGCAGAAAGCCTTGAGTATTTTTCTATGTGGACTGAAAGAGTCAAATAAGAATCCAATACCTCTAGCACAACTGGAGTCTCAGCGAGCACAGACTCTCTGCAGAGAGATCTAGGGCGCTAAGTGAATATTCACAACTGTGGAGCGAGACTTCCAGGAATCCTCTCACTGGACTCCAGAGAAGGCCAAGCACAGACTTGCTGAGGTGTATGCATGACAAGCTTATCCATAGAGTGGATATGCTAGTGAAGAAGATGTCAGTGTTGATTACCAGAAGTTTGGGTAAATGATAACCAAGAAGGTGCAGACTATGGAATAAAGCTATCAGAGACAATGGATAAGAGCAACTTAGAAGAATAAGATCATAGCAAGAAAAAATATGTATTAAATAGATAAAGAAATAAAATGAGAACAAGAAGAGAGAGAGAGAGAGAGAAAGAAAGAGAGAGATTGACCAAGTACCTAGGGAAACATTGAATATATGAATATATTAGTCTAAGTACTTTGAGGAAAGAAGGGGATGGAGTAGTATTAGAAAATAAATTAAAAATAAAATACGGAGTTATGAAACAAGTATGCAGTCTTAAAAGTAACAATGGCAGTGTCCAATGGTAAAAATATATCTCAATTATGTGTCTAATCTGAGGTTACACATCAGTGTTAACAAAACTGCTGAGAATAAAATTAACCAACTTCTTAAAACAAAATCAAGAAGCATTAACTAAAGTCTAGAAGAAATGCACCAGTATATTTATGCAATCACATATGTGTATATGTTTGTATATGTGTGTGTAATAAATGGTGTGTATGTGGAGTGTCTTTGTGGTATGTGTATTTGTGTATACACATGTATGTATCTGATGGTGTCTGTGAGCTATGTGTATACTGTGGGTGTGGAATGTGCAAGGTCTATGCTGCACATGGGGTGTCTATGTGGTACGTATGTATATACATGTGTATGTGTGTATATGTGTGTGTGTGCTTGAACTCATTCATTTCTTCTTAGGAATATCTGGATGTTTTACACTGTTTTAAATATTTACTTTCAATAATTCTTCATTCAATCTCTATCTTTCTCATAATCAGTTACAAGGAAAAAACTGAAAAAAGAAAATGTATAGTCTATTTTGACATTTTAGATTTTAATTTTGTGAAGTCATAATATATGAGAGAAATGGTTAATTAAAAGACATCCAACAAATACTTATAATGGCTATTGGAAATATTAAACCCAGTAGCCAAAGAAAAGCAATGGGCTAATCTGTTTATACACACACACACACACACACACACACACACATACACACACACACACACACACCACCAGAACCAGAATATTGGCAGCTGTGACAGCCTCTCAAGGAAAGTTTTTGTTATTTTGTTAGTTGTGTATGGATTGTATGTCAAATTCAGCTTTTCTTGAGGCTTTTCAATTGAAGACCTAAATAAGGAGCTTTTGGTTTTTCCTGAAAGAGCCTCATTTTTCGACTAAAGTTTAAAAACAGTATCATTACTAAGCTTTCAAAAATGGTCATGCTCATGATTTGATGGAAAATCCCAGACTTGTGGTACTTTCTAAAGAAATAATAGTTTTTAAAAGGGTAATTCCCTGAAGTCAAAGCTTGGGCATTTTTAACTTTCATGAGCTATTTTGATTAAACGTTTGAATATAAGTTAGTAAATCCTGTTGAAGTCTCACAGTGATGCTGCCTGACAGACAAAGGCCATGATTGTCCTGGAAAATCAAGAAATTTATAAATATGGAGCATTCATCTTCAGACATGGGGACAAGTTCCTTTATAATCAGCATGAAAGTAGACCCATCCGATTGCTCTTACCACATCCTCCAGCAAAAACAAAGTTCAACAGGCCTGTACTGTTCCAAACACTAAGACACATCATCCAGTGTCAGCTTCCTCTTTCTCAGTAATATGGCCACTCATTTTATGCTTATTTTTAAAATGTTTAAAATACCTTTCCACAGCATCTTAATAATTATTCTTAGTCCTCTTCAGTTATTTTTCTCTTCCTTACCAGAAGACTAGGTCATAATGAAGTCAAGTACATTTAGGAAACAATGATGCTGCTGAGGACAGGGGCAATCAGGACACCACTCTTTTCATTGCTTTAGTAGGTAAGTATTGTCAACTAATGCTAGTAGTCAGGGATTTGTGATTAAGGCCTCTAGTAGTTCTCCTGCAAGATGTTCACTTTATAAATGGGAGACCCAAATGTCTTCCATTATATATATATGGAAGACATGATATATATATATATATATATATATATATATATATATATATATATTACCTCGCATGGAATAGATGATTTTAGGCTTAACTTTTATTTACATCACTGCATGAAATAATAAGAATACTCTATGTTTATAGCAAATCAAATCTTGGCTTAGACAAATAAATCATCTAAGCCTTTGGGAAAATGAACACATTTAATACATTGAGAGACTTAGAATAAAAAGTTGGATATAGTTAGTGAACCCAGGTTGTCTCATACCAAACCAAAACTCCATTGGCATGCTGCCTCCAACAGAAAAATAATATCTGCATGTTCGAGTGATAAAACACTGACCAAAACTAATAGGGAGGAAAGGGTTTACTCAGCTCACATACCTGAACAGAGTCCATCATTGAGAGAAGACGAGCAGGAATATCAGCAAGTGCTGTGGCAGGAACTGAAACAGAGACCACAGAGGAATGCTGCTTACTGGCTTGCTCATCTGAGGCCCACCTGCCCAGGGATGGCACCACCCAAAGTAGGTTAAGCATTCCTGCATCCAATTGAGAATATGCCTCAAGGATATGTCCACAGGTCAGTCTGATGGAAGAAATTTCTCCACCTAGGTGCCTTCTTCCCAGGCATTGTAGTTTCCAACAAGCTGCCAAAACTAAGCAGCGTATTGTATTAAGCAGTAAAGTCTAGGTTTAAAACCCATTGATGTTACAGTGCAGTTGATATATTACTTGAATGCACTGATAATTTATTTATAATCTTATTTCATCTTAATATGGAATTATAGATTACTTTGTATACACAAACGTTGAAATTTCCAGATGTTTCTTCAGCTAGACAATATGTGAAGCACATTCTATTGGATGACTATCCTCTAAAACCACATATTTTGAAAACTTTCTTGTGACCATTCCCATGAAGGCCATAGAAAGCAACAGCTGGAGATTTCTTTCTGGTGGCATACAGAGTATAACAGCTCACTTTGGGTGGAAAAAAAAAACGCACTGGAAAGTCTTGGAGGAATCAAAGGAAAATGAAACTGACTCTGGTATTAAATAAAAGTGGACACACAGACTTACAGACTCACAGATTAAACATGTAGTGGCAAGCTGAAAAGGATTTGCCAGCATAATAGAGAGGTCCCATAGAGCATACGGGGTGCAGAAGGCGTGGACGATTTTTGGAGACGATCATGATAAAGAATGTAATTACTAAGAAATTTTCAGTTGGTTGAAAAAAAACATAAAGCAGTCACCTAGAAGCTCGGTGACCTGGGGTCCAGAAGCACCTGATTCGGACTCAGTTATCTGGAAGGGGAGGAGGAGCGGGGCGCTGGGGTGGGGGTGGAGGGGCGTGGTGATGAGAGACAGTGGCTTTGAGAACTGGATCAGCGATGCCTTCCTTTGAATCTGAGTCCCAGAAAGAAGTGACATTCTCCAGCCCTACACCTCCTAAATTGACAGAGATATTCATGTACCCATTCAATAAAAAGGCGCTAACCATGCTGTGAAGCCTAGTGCCAGACAGTGTTCTACTCCCCATATTTACTTAAAGAACCACCACTTGTGGTGCTGTTGCTCCATTGCAGAAACAGTGAGGGGCCTTTTTAGGAAACTATCACCTTGGCTCTTACAATCCCTTTCTCCCTCTGTAATCTGAACGTGTAAGAAGTGGTCACATGTATGTTTTGTTGTGCTGACGTTTTCGGAGTCAGTATCTGGCATTTAGGAATAGCTCAATAACTATTTCTAAACAAAATGAATCACTGCTTAAAGTGGGTATTTCAGTTATCTCTATTTTTTTCATCAAGATTAAATAACTGGGCTGATTCCCATGCTGGTGTTCTTGGCTCTGTGCACCTCTTTCCTACTTTCAGTCTCAATCCCACCTCATTCTCTGGGGAGTTGGAGAAACAGCTGCAAATATCATCTTATTTTCAAAGGGCTTGATCTTTCCTCCCAAGGCTCTGACATAATCCCCAGATGTGTGGGGAACCAAATGTGTGTTCCAGAAACCTCTTGTAGGGAGAACAGAATAGTTCTGTGGAATGACTTCACATGTGGTCTCAATTCTAACATGGGAAGACTTTGAGGGGATGTTCCATCTTGGGATAGGATAGTCAAGGTCTGTGCAGCAGATTCTCAGGGGAACATGTGTAAATGAGGTAGACAGAAGGCCGTTCTTCAGAAGCTGTTGGCCTGACAAGGAGCCCAAGACATTGGCTCTAACAAAATACTTGATGTGTGACTGTGCTTGGGCGCAGATGCTGCCGTTTAAACCATCTACAGGTTTCATCTGAGACCCAAAGTTGCCTTTAAGATTCCCACACACAATCGGTGCCATTGGACTTCTACCAGGCCACTCTATACAACCTTTTGCAATTTCTCTCCCTCTCCCAATTCTCACCAAACCCCCAATTTCACATTAAATATGATGTTTACAATAATAAAAGTGCATTTGGAATGCTGTGTAGTTGTAGCACCATAAAGTCAGGAATAATCCAAAAGGTCACTGAGTCCAAAGTCCCACTTAATTAAAAAAAAAGAAAAGTTTCTTTAAAAGTGTCTTAAAATTCAAATGCTTAAAGCACTGTGAGCAAAAATCAATGTTTATTAACAAAACGTTTAACTTTTATCCAGATGCATACAGTAAGTATACCAACTAGTAACAGCGTGGACAGATTTCATTCATCTACACAAATCCAGCACAGTTCACAAGGTTGGGGGGTGCGTGGACTTTAGTAAACAAGCATTGGTTAGGAAAGCAGTCTTTAATTTGACTCTGCATTGAGCTGGCTGATGAGTGAATAATTTACAAAGTAACGAGTAAGGTTTCAAAAATAAATGGAAAACTTTATGTAAACAAAATCAGTGTTGCTTGATGCTTTTCAACACAGGAGACGCAGAAGTTTGCTAAAGGGACTAAAATACATGGCATTCAGTTTGATTAGATCTCTTAAATTATATTAATAGAATGTGCCAGATTTCTTTTTTGTCCAGCTGTCCTCTGTTTTCATTTCGTTTATAGTTGTCCGTTATTGCTTTTTGTTTTTCACTTACTTTTGTTTTAATTTTCCCTAACTACTGGTGAAGTGCAGCAGATCTTCAAAGGTTTATAGGCTGAGAAGATTTTCTCTTCTGAGAATTGACTGTGTTATCCGTTACGAGGATTATTTTTCTTTTATTTATATGTGTAGGTAGCTGGGTGTATGCATATATGCCATGTGCATGCAGATACCTGTGGAGGCCAGACGAGGGAGTTGGACCCTCGAGAACTGGAGTTACAGGTATCATGAGCAGCCCTGTGCGGATGCTGGGAACTGAACTTGGATCCTCTAGAAGAGAAGCATGTGTTCTTTTCTTTCCCTTTTTGTTGTTCATTTTGCTTTGTTTTGAAATGAGATCTCTCTGAAGACCCAGTCAGCGTAGAACTCACCATGGCGATCAGGCTGGATTTAATCATACAAAGAGTCATCTGACTCTACCTCCCACAGACTAGGATTAAAGAGGTGTGTCGACACACTGTGCTAGCAAGTGTTCTTAACTGTTGTGCCGTTTTTTCAAACCAACCCTTACCTATTTTATTGGATTATTAATTTTCACTTTCTTTAGAAATTGTGTGATAACCTTTTATCTAGCTATAAAATATCTTATAGTAAGCCAAACATAGTTGCTTATCCCCAGTGAGCACTCAGGTGGCACAGGGAAGTGGATTTCAGTGAAACCCAGATCAGCCTGGTCTACTTAGTAAGTTTCAGGTCATTTGGAGTTACAGGAAGGGCCTGTCTCAAAAAAAAAAACCCTCCATATACATAATATACATTATAGTAAAAGATCTTATGAACAATCTAGTCATAATAATACCATGAATGTATTTCCTCCCAAAGGCAAACCAGATTGTTATAACAATTTACCCTGGAAGATGATGAAGGACAATAAATAGTATTTTCATTACATACCTTATAGCTTTACATTGTAAACTAAGAGAATAATAATCTGCAGAAAGCCATGCCTTCACTTAAGACCCCAGTCCTGTTCCTAAGGCTCTCCTTCAAGTTACCATACATTTTCCTTAGGTAATGCAGCTTGTTTTTTGATGTTCTCTGAACTCCACACATCGCTCCTTGTCTTATCTCTCTTTCTTGTGGACATTCTGGGTCAGAACCTTTGTGAGGAAGAGAAATAGAAAATGGAGTCAGCGACTACAATTAAATTCAGCTATTTTTTTTTTTTTTTTTTTTGGAAAAGGGTTGGATAACCTAGCAGGGAGTTGATTATGACTAGCTCTCATAATTGTAAAATTTCCAACATTTATGTTGGCATCTCAACTGGTGTTATTATGCACGTCTTGTTTAGGCAACCATCTTGTTGTGATTATATGATCCAGCTTCCCTGTCATGTCTAGAAGATACCGTCTAGCAGCAAGCATCCGGCCCCTCTTATTGTTATAATCGTTCCACTCTCTCTTCTGCAATATTCCCTGAACTTTAAGTGTAGGGGCTGTACTGTAGATGTGTCAGGTGGGGCTGAGCATGTTTATAATCTGTGACCAGTATCTTGCCACCTCCCACCTCCAAACCCTGCCAGCCACCAGTCACTTGCTGTTTTAAGGTTCTTTTTTTAATGACATGTATTCCTGAGTTCAAGTAGTATTTTCATGATGCCTCTTTTGTTTCATTTAATATGATGTCGTCTATGCTCAATCCTGTTGTCATAGAACATGATTTCTTTCTTCTTGTGGTTTAATATTTTTCATTTTATGTCTCCCCATTGCAATACTCATTGACAGACACTTTGGCTTCTTCCATATCCTAGATATTGTGAATAGGGATCTAGTAAATATAGGAATCCACATACATCCTTTACATGCTAGTTAAATTTTTGGGGGGATTATGAACCCATAATTAGGACCACCACATCATACAGTAACTTTGTTTTTGATATTTTTTGAGGAATTTCCAAATCATTTTTCATGATGGGCACATTAATTACATCCCTAATAATGGTGCAAAATGTGCTACATTTTTGTCAACAACTTTTACTTCTTGACATTTTTTTATAAAGAGCATCATGGCAGGTGTGAGGTGATGATTCATTTTGGTTTAAATTGCACTGTGTGATGAATAGATCCTGAGGATGCTTCTATATGTCCATTGCCACTGTTTTTCTTTCTTTTGAGAAATGTCTATTCAGGCCTTTGTCCATCTTAAATATACTTCGTTACTATTTTAGATTGTTTCTCATTTTTGAGTTGGATGAATTAGATCTTAAATATTAACCTCTTTTTAGATGCTTAATTTGCAAATAGTGTCACTTTCTGAAAAGAGTTATAAGACGCAGTCATTTTGTGTGTAAAGGTTGCATTGAAAATGTGTCACTTATGGCTAAATGTCTTACAGAAAATTTTTCTCTGCCATTTGACCAGTTGTGGAACTCTGTGCTAGTTTCCATCCGTTGCTAAAAATAAAAATAAAAAAAGAAGCTTGTTCTTTTGCATCAGATGGAGACTACTACAGAGTACTACAGCTGGTCACAAACAGACACTGTCTGTGAATTAATGAAGCCTAAGCAGCACATCTACAACGCAGCCTCTACACCAAAGGCTCATGAAACATAGAGCAAGGGGTAAAGAAGACACTAATAACACTCTCAGCTCTCATTAATGAAGCTCCCTTATGCAACAAAGTGCCAGTAACACAAAAGGTCACAAGTAGCAAAGACATGGAGATTAGGAATTTGTAGAATGTGAGTCCCTAGACAGAACTTCTATATTAAGTTTCATTCACCCAGGGCTCAAGGACCATTGCGGAAGAGGGGACAGAAAGAGCTAGGAAAGAGTTGAGTGACCATATAGAAGTAGAATCCTACAAGCTCCTGGGACCCTGTTCATAGGAACCTACAACAATGGTTTCAGCATGCCCAAGACCATACGAAAACTCAAGCAGACAAACATCTGGCATGGAACTTGGGATATAGGTAGTAGACCCCAGCTTTTGCTTATTAAATATTGGGAACTGATTACTGTTTGGTGAAGGTAAGCTAGTCTTCCTAAAGTGAAGGACTCTGGTTAGGATGACTAGACCTCAGTGGATGAACCTGCACTAAGGTCACTTGGGGACACTAACTTGACACAATAGACCTTAACACAGTTGAAAGAATGTATGGATTCCAGTTGGGGTCCTATGAGAGCTGCCAGCGGGGAAAAGGATATAAAGATGATTAAGATTGATTGAGATGCTCTGTATGAAATGCACAGTGATTCAATGAAAAAGAAAAGGAAACTGAAGACTTAAAAAATTAAACAAACAAAATAAAACCAAAAAAAAAAAAAAAGCTGCTTCACTGAATAGTTCCAGGTTGATTGCTCCAAATGCTGTGTCTGAAGTATAGTACATTCTCAGCAATAGGATTTTACCTTCAATTTCTGGGAGGCAATCAAGGGATTTGGCAATAGCTTGTAATAGTTTTTGAGTCTCTTGAACTATATCCACCAGCAATGGAAATGAGGCTTCTCGACTGGCACTGTGTTTTTCAACGTATATACTTCGACTATAAATATGTACTTGTACACATTTTGTATGCCCCGTATTCAGCAATAAGGTCTTACCTTCAAGTTCTGGGAGTCAATCAAGGACTGTAGCAATAAACCTTTATAATTTGGGGAGTCTTTTGAACCACCCTGACCAAAAACTCAAAGGATGGTTTCTCCTGTCTGACACTGTTTCTTGTTACGTTTCATTCAGCTATGGACACAGACTCATGTAGAGATATTGTATGTGGAACTTGTCATTAGGTTGTTAGACTAATATGACTCTCTCTGATGTTTTACACTAGAAAAGCATTATTTATCTGTTCTCTCCTCTCTCTCTCCCTGTCTAACATTCCCTCCATATCTTCCTCATTTAAAGTGTCCCTGTTTTCCCCATTTCTTCATTGATAACACCAGTCTCCTAAATCCCCACCTCTCTTGAGCTCCTTTCCCTTTATCCCTATAGTTCCTTGTATCTCTCCTCCTTCCCTTTAAATAACCCTTTTATGTATTTCTCCCTTAGTAACACCCATCTCTTATTATTCTCTCTTAAGTTCCTTTTTTCCCTTTATCTCCTTGGTTCTTTTCCACTTTCCTGGTTTCTGCAGTTACACCATGTTATGAGTCTGTTTAAGCTGTTGATTACTGCTTGGTTTAGCATTGGTGATTCTCATGATTTTAGATATAAATCCATTTTTTTAGGGCATTCAAATTTAATAGCATATAGGTTTTTAAAGTATTCTCTTATAATTGTTCTGGATCTTTTTGTTGTCTGTTATGTTGTTTCCCCTTTCTTATTTGATTTTGTTGATTTGGAGTTGCTCTTTATTTCTTTTGATTAACTGGGCCAAGTGTCTGTCTATCTTGTTTATCCTTTCAAAGAACGAATTATTGGACTCATTGATTCATTGTATTGTTTGTTTTTATTCCATTAATTTCTGCTTTGATTTTTGTTATTTCTTCTTGTCTGCTGGGCTTGGGTTTCATTTGTTGTTGGCTTTCAAGATTCTTGAATTGCAATATTAAATCATTTATTTGGGCTCGTTCTGATTTTTAATGTAATGTAGGCACTTAAAACTATAAACTTCCCTCTTAGGACTGCTTTCAATGTGTCCCAGGTTTTGTTTGGGTTGTATTGTCCTTTTCATTTATTTCCAAGAATACTTTTGTTTCTTATTTTCCCCTTTGACCTTTTCATCATTCAAGAATGTGTCGTTTACTCTCCATGAGTTCATGAATTTACTAGGGCTTCTTCTGTATTAATTTTAAGCTTTATTGCATTGTGGTCTTCAGAATCTTCTTTTTCGTATTTGTTGAGGTTTTTTTTTGTGCACCAGTATGTGGTCAATTCTGGAGTAAGTTACATGGGTTGATGAATAGAATATGTACTCTCTTGTGCTTGGGTGGAATATTTGGTGGATGTCTGTTAGGTCCAATTGGTGTATGGTATTGTTTAACTCAGATGTCTGTCTATTTATTTTCTGTCTGTTTGCCCTGTCTAATGGAGACAGTAGGGTATTGAAGTTTCCTACTACTAGTGAGTTGGGATTCATCTGTGTCTTAAAGTCCTGTAGTACTGATTTTATGAAGTTGGGTGGTGCACCAGATTTTGCTGCATATGTGTTCACGATGGCAATAACTTCTTGGTTAATTGTTTCTTTGATCAGAATGAAGTGACCCTTTTTATTTCTTCTTATTATTTTCAGTTTAAAGTCTATTTTGTCAGATACTAAAATGGCAACTCCTCCTTGTTTCTTAGTGAGATTTGCTTGGAATACTTTTTTTTTCCATTCTTTTACCTTAAGGTAGCGCCTATTATTGCAGGTGAGATAGATTACATTCAGACAACAAAAGGGTGGATTCTGTTTCTTGATCCATTCAACTAGCCTATGTTTTTTGAACTGGGGAGTTCAGTCCATTGATATTTAAAGTTATTGAAGGATGTGTATTAATTCCCATCATTTTAAATTCTGCTTGCATCTTTGACATAGTTTTGTGGTTCCCTGTTCTATCTTCATTTAGTTTCTTTCTGTTATCCCTTGGGTATAGTCATTCCATTCTTCAGCTCTTTGTATTGCTTCAAGTATTCTCTGAAGGACAAGTTTTCTGAATATGAATTCTTTCAGCCTATTCAAGTTGTGGAAAAAAATTTTCCCCTTCAACTATAATATGCATTTTTGCTGGGTAGAATATTTTAGGTTGGCATCTATGGTCATTTAGAACTAGGAATACTTTGGTCCATGTTCTTCTGTCTTTTATAGTTTGCATTGAAAAGTCAGGTGTAATTATGACAGATTTTCCTTTATATTTGACTTGTTTTTCTTTTGCAGCTTTCAGAATTCTCTCTTTGTTCTGTATGCTTAGGGTTCTTAGTATGATATGCCATGGGAAGTTTCTTTTCTGGTCCTGTCTATTTTGTGTTCTATGTGCTTCTTGTATTAGTATGGTACTGTCTTTCCTTAATTGTGGGAAATTATTTTCTACAATCTGGTTAAAGATCGGGTCAATACCGTTATACAGAGATTTTTCTCCTTCCTCTAAGCCTAAGATGCATAATTTTTTATGAAGTCCTACATTTCCTGAATATTCCATTCCTGTTTAAAAAACATTTCATAATCTTTGCTTAAGTGCTCCAATTCTTCAACTTTCTCATCCAGTTTTCACATTATGTTGTTCATTTCATTCATTCTATTTGTGAGGATTTCTCTCTTAGTTTCAAATGGGCTCACTGAATTTTTAACTTCTTGCTTCACTTCAGCCTGGGTTTTCTTTAATATTTCTATTTTTGTGAATTCAGTCAGAAGTTTATCCCTATTTTCCTTTAGTGTTTTGATTTGGTGAGTGTGTGTGTGTGTGTGTGTGTGTGTGTGTGTGTTTGTATGGTCTTTAAATTCACTGAATTGTTTGATTATGTTTATAATTGTTCTTTTAAACTCTATGTCCTGGGTCATCCCTATGGGATTCTAATTGTAGAACTCTTCTAGAGGACTGGTAATGTTTGGTGGGAACATATTATTTTGGTTATTCATAATATTATTTTTTTTCATTGTCATCTTGGCATGTAGATAGATTTCTTTTGTTGTATGAGTCTGATGTGAGATTCGAGCCTTCTTTCATTCAGATGAAGTGTGATTCTCATTGTATACTTGATGTGACTTGGTTGTTTTCTTAATGGGTATGAGAAGCTGATTTGTCAAAGCTCTAGCCCAGCTGCTCCTGAGTTCCCTCAGAAGCACAGGTTAGGTGAGATCAAACGATCTCAGGCTCTCTCTTAAGGTCTGAATCCCTCTAGCTATCGAGAACAGCACATTTTGGGAAAATTGCTGGGCTGAGGCTGAATTCAGGCTTTCTCGGGAGTTTGCAAAAGTCTGGGGCCCTGTGAAGAAGGCTGCTCACAGAAATCCAAGGCAGGTTGTGGGAGGGGACAGCCAAGCTAGATGGGAGGTCACAGGAGTGCAAAGGCAAGTTTGATGGGGGGCAGCCTGTGATGGCTCTAACAAACTAGCCTGGAAAAGTTTGAAATGGTCTGAGTAAAGGATTCAGAATGCAATGGGTGGGTCTGGACTAAGAGATTAGTCTTGGGATCTGGGGTGCTGATGGCAAGAACAAACCTGTGCCCAAGGCTAGAAGAAGATATGTTTTTATTTATTTATTTTTTAGTGTAGTCACTTAGAGCTATCAACTTCTCTTTTAGTATTTCTTTTACTGTGTTTTTTGTGGTTTTATTGTGTTTTCATTTTCATTTAGTTCTAAGAATACTTTTATTAGTCTCTCAATTTCTTTTTTGATCTATGCATCATTCTGGAGTGTGTTGAATCTCTATGAGCTCATGTGATGACTAGAGCTTCTTTTGCTATTGATTTCAAGCTTTATTGAGTTATCTGATAGAATGAATTGGAATATTCCAACATTTTATATTTGTGAGGTGTGCTTTGTGCTCCAGTTTGTGGTCTATTTTAGAGGAATGTCCATGGGCTACTGAGGAAAATGTGCATTCTTTGGTGCTTGGGTAGAATATTCTGTAGATTTCTGTTAGGTTTGTTTGATGTAAGATATCATGTAATTCAGATGTTTATTCTCTGTACAGTTGACCTGTATGTTGGAGAGTGGGGTATAGAGGTCACCTGCTATTACTGGGTCAGGGTTAACCTGTGTCTTGATGTTCTATATTACTGTTTTTGTAAAATTGGGTGCACAAGAATTTGATGCATATATGCTCCTGATTAAAATACCTTCTATGTCAATTGTTCTCTAGATCAGAATGGATTGATCTTCTTTAGCTCTCATCTGATGAATTTTAATTTGAAATATATTTTGTCAGTTATTGGAATTGCAACTCCTGTTGTTTCTTAGTGCCACTTGCTTGGAATATTTTCTGTACCCATTCTCTGTAAGGTGGTGCAATCCTTGAAGTTAAGATGAGTTTCCTGTAGGCAACAAAAAGATTTTCATTTCCTGTTCCATTTGCCTAGTCTGTGTCTTTTGACTGATGAGTTGAAGCCATTGATATTTAGAGGTTTTATTCAAAAGTATGTATTGGTTAATGTCATTTTAATTTCTCAAGTTTTGGGTCCTATTTTGTGTTTATACAATTATACTTTAATATTTTCTTTCTGCAGCCTCTTGGGCATGGTCATTCCTTTCTTCAGTCCTTTGCAATATATCAGGTATTATTCTCTGTAGAATTTTATTTTTTTGAGGAAATGAATTCTTTCACCTATTTGTATTATGGTAGATTTTCCTTTCCCCGTCAACTATGACAGTTTTTTTTTCTAAGAAAATTATTCTGTGTTTGCATCTATGCTCATTTAGAACTTGGAATATTTTGTTCTAGGCCTTTCTGGCCTTTATAGTTTTCATTGAAAGTCAGCTGTAATTCTGGTGTTTTCCTTCATAGGTAACTTCTTGTTTTTGTCTTGTAGTTTTAAGTATTTCTTTCTTTGTTCATTTCATTTAGTGTTTTTATTGTGATATGTCCTGGGGGGTTTCTGTCCTGGTCCTGTCTATTTGATGTTCCAGATGCGTTTTGTATCTGTATAGATGTGTCTTTCCTTAATTTATGGAAGTTTTCTTCTATAATCCTATTAAAGATCTAGTCAATACATTTGACCCGAGATTCTTCTTCTTCCTGTATACCTATGATGAATAGATTTGATCTTTTCATGGTGTCCCAAATTTCTTTGATATTCCATTTCCTTGTTTAAAAAATATTGATAATCTTTGCTTGAGCTGTTCAAGTATTCAACTTTATTATGCAGTTTTTACATTGTTTTCCTTTTCATTCAATCTTTTTTTAAAATTTAATTTAATGTGTGTGTATTTCATACAAAGTATCTTAATCATGTTTACACCCTCCGCCTCATTCACCCCTTCCCCTAGTCCCCTCCCCACCAGGTTTCACACATTCTGTCATGTATGCTAAGGCCTATTGAGTCAAGGTAGAATAACTAGCCTTCCTTCAGTGCAATTTCAGCCACTGGGGGTCTATTCAGCCTATCTAGCCACTCCCTTAAAGAAGACCAGATTTTCCTCACTTAGTAGGAATCAACTGCCAATAGTTCCTGGGCTAAAATTGTGGCCTGCTGCCCATTTCCCCACTTCTTTGGTGAGGCTTCTGCCATTTCAAATTGGCTTAAGTTTGTCTATTCAATCTGAATTTCAGCCTGAATTTTCTTCAATATTTCTATCTCTTTTGTGAACTCACTTTCTAGATCCTGAATTGTCCTTGTCATTTCATTCATCCACGTATTTGTACATTTCTTAGCTTCAGCAATGAGTTATTTCTTATCCTCTTTGAGTTCTTTTAGATGTTTGTTTCTGTGTTCTTTAAATTCATTGTATGCTTTGATCATGTTTATGACTGCTCTTTCAAATTTTATGTCTTGGAGTTCCTCCAGGTAGTTCTCACTATAGAACACTTCTATAGGACTGGTAGGATTTGGTAGAGACATATTATTTTGGTTTTTCATTTGTGCCTTCTCATTGTGGTCTGGGCATATGGATTTGTTTTGTTGACTGTGTATCTGATACGAAACCCAGGCCTTCCTTTGTTAAGTTGATGTTTGGTTCTGTTTATATTGTTGCTGTAGCTTGGGGATATAGGACATAAGAATAGCTAGTAGGTCTGTGCTTCAGGTTTCTCTTTTGATTTTTTTATTGGAGGGACCAGATGGATCTAGGCAGGTTAGTCAAGAACTCTCCAGGAGGAAGAATGAGTTTAGGTCTACGTCTGGTTAATGGAGATTCCCATGGGCCGATTCTAACTAGCTAAAAATAGAAGATGTGAGCCATGGAGCTGGGCAGCTGAGACGGCTCCCAAAGCAGAGTAATTGTGACCTGGTAGAGTTTAGCTAACTCACCTCAGTTATTAAGGTGCTCTCTTCTAGCCTTTGCAGGAAGGGTTCCAGGACCCAAGGAGAGCTAATGGAAATATCTCAAGTTTTATTTTGAAGCTATTGTGAATGAAATCATTCCCTTAACTATTTTCTCACTGTGTTCAATATAAAGATAGAGAAATGGTACTAAATTTTTCATGTTAATTGTAGTATACTATTTAATGAAATCTTTTACAAATTTAAGAGTTTGGTGTAATCTTTATGGTCTTTTAAGTGTAGACACATACATACAGCAAATAAGGATAGTTGACTTCTTCCTTTGCTATTGCTATTCCTTTTCTTATGTTTCTCTTTTTTTATTGCTTCTTTGAATGATTTCAAACACTATACTGAATTCAATTTAAAGTAGAGATAATGGGTATCTTTATCTTGCTCTTGATTTTAAAGCAACTGCTTTCCACTTTTCTACATTTAGTATAATGCTGATTAAGTATAAACATGATTAGTATAACACACAGCCTTTGTTCTGTTGAATTATGTTTTTCTAAGACTAGTTTCTTCAAAGCTAGTAATCATAAAGAGTTGTTGAACTTTTTATGATATGAGATAGGAGTCTACATTATGTGTAGGCATGATGTTTCTCCAGTGCCATGTACTCAGAATCCTGTTCCTCTCCCATGTGGGTAGTTTTGTCAGATTGATGAGCCTAAGTATATTTTGGAGCTGTGTTCCATTTCCCCATGTGTCTGCTTTTGTGTTGATGCTGTACTGTTCAGATCGCTGTAGCTGTTAATGTAGTTTGAAATTGGGAGCTTTGATATCTCTAACATTTTTTTCCTTGTTGTTCAAAATTGCTTTGGTTATTTGGGAGTCTTTATGGTTCCTTGTATATTTTGAATAAAAATTATTTATTATTTATTTATTTTTATTTCATATGCCTGCATGTACATAAGTGCACCTATGTCATGCAATGCCCACAGATGCCAGAAGAGGGCATCAGATCCCCCGAAACTGGAATTATGAACAGTTGTTAGCCACCATGTGGGTGACAAGAATAGAACCCACATCCTGTGGAAGATAAGTCAATGCTCTTAACCACTGAGCTATCTCTCCAGCTCCAGCTCCACCTTGTGTACTTTAGGATGCTGTTCCCATATATGTATAATATATATATATATATATATAATTTTCCTAGGGATTGCATTAAATTTGTAGATTGTTTGGGGGATAATATAGATATTTTAACAATTAAAAATATTGATTAACCCTTACTGTGAACATGAAATATCTCTTCATTTGTTTCTATCTCTTTCAATATCATAATGCCATATTTTCAGTTCAAGTTTCCTTCACATCTTTGGCTGATTTTAGTTACAAGTATTTTATTCTCTTTTTGTTTTGTTTCTTTTCCCATAGTTTGTCATTAGTGTAGAGTAAGTAATACAGTTGAGTTTTGTTGGCATATCTTAATTGGTATGTTAATGAGTAGGCTGAAGAATTGACATATTAAGCACAGAAACACAAATCTTTTAAATGCAACCTGAGATTTCTAATTTGCCAAGCCCTTGTCAGCATTGGATCTGATCATATTTGCTATTCGAATGATTGCCTAGGTGTTAGCTTACTTTACAGAAGGGGTAAATTGAGGTAAGGAGCTTTGTCTATGTAATACAGCTAAAATGTTAGGGAGACTGAGCTCTGAGGCTTCCCTTTGGTCTCCTACCTGAGGGCAAAGGCTTTGCTTTGATGAATTGCAGTGTGCTGTGCTTCTGCTAGCGCATCCATCACAAACAGAACTGCAAAATATATTGCGTTGTGCAAACAGTCTTTCCTGCTGAAATACATTAACGTTCTCAACTGTCAAAGGGTGAAAATACAGGAAGAGTTGTCAATAAATTATAAGAAAGAAATCTGCAAACTTCTCTGATATAGTAGAGCGTGGCTCTACATAAACAGCCATTGAAGGACACTTACACAAGCATCTCTTCCTTATCACAGGCAGCCACAGGACTCACCACTGTTGCTAGCACAGACACTTTACCATTTCTTCACTAACTAGCACCTCCACATAAGGCACAAAACACTATCCATGTCCCTCAACTGATTTTAGGAGCTGTAATTTTTTTCTTAGCACTTTTATGGATCCTTTAAATGGCCTGAAGGATACTTCTGGAATATTATCTAGGTAACAGAAGTTGAAATTTGCTTTACTGTGTTTCCAGAAAATGTCACTCTACCCCAAAAAGTCGGTGAAGCCTTTGTTATTGTACACTGCCCCGACATGACTACCTCCAATGACCTGAATAAAGCTTGATGGCTCAATCATGGCTTCTAGAATCCTTGTTACAACCAAGTCCCTTCATTCCAAAACATTCCTTCCTCCTTTAAATACATGGAGCACACCCCTTACTTCTCACTTCCATTTATGCAAATACTACATTAAGACTTGGTTGAAGTAATAAAGAAAAGCCCCTTCCAACTACTGTTTCGTTTATGTTGTATACACAAACAGAACTTATCGCTCACTGCATTCAACTCACGTTTGCAAAATCTCCTTGGGAATGTCTTATCTTCCCTGTGAGATACTCAAGGGAAAAAAAGATGATAGATCAAAGACAACCTGGACTGTGCTCATGTGGGTCCTCTTACTAGTTCTCATGATCTACAGTGGTGGGTAGGAGGAAGATGTGCTCATTTTCAGCTCAGGCTCTAAGTAGCGAGTGATGATCACATAGCACACACATTTATCCCTCCAGCCACCAGAAAGACTGATTTCAAAGGAAAGAGAATCACAGATCACATAGGGAAAATAGCAGAGTATATGTTCATCCAACAAATACATCAGACATCTTGCATAGATCAGAGTGGTACATAGGCTGGGTCTATGAGGGTAGGAGAAGGTAGCAGAGTACTGAGACTCTAGGCATTTGCTACTGCATGTTAGATATAGGCAATACAGTTAAATAAGCAAGTGAAAATACATAGTATCATGGCTAATGGAGGAATTGTTAAACAGAGGGAGAGAGAGAGATCTATGAAAGAGAAACAGGATTCAATAGGAATGTCAGCAGGGGTTCAAGACGTGCCCTGTTTAGAAAGTGATTAGAGCAGTGGTGCGAGGAGGTGATGAAGTGTGCTGGGCATATATGTAAGCTAAGCTGCTCATGGGCAGAGAAACGTCAGATGCAGAGGCCCCAAAGGGAGAAAAAGCACAAGATATTGGTAGGTAGGCATGGAATCCAAGATGGCTGGCATGGGGCAAGAAAGGACAAGGACAATGAGACCAGGGGGAGACAGAGAAGAGGGTCTTTGTAGGTAATTTTAAGAACTGATTTCTATACTAAGGTATAAAATCTAAGAAACTTTTATACAAAGTGCTGTCATCTGATTTATGTTCTACATGATCTACTTGGTATGATGAGTTGAAGATAATGAGGACAGTGTGGTGGGAAAGCCATCAGCTCCAGCAAAAAAAAAAAAAAAGAAAAAGAAAAAGAAAGGCACTTTGAACCAGAGCAAAAGCTAGAAAACTGGAAGGAATGGATTAATTCTGTGTTCACCAATGGATTTGAGATGGTTGAGAATGTTGGAATCATCATGTTCTGGGTTGGGAAGAATTGCTTAAAACAAGATATGTTTTCTTGCCTGTTTGATGGACACGTGAAGGGGAAGAGGTAGGGTTCAGTCATGTCAAACTTAGACCGTGGATTGGTCCCTTGTAAAGAGATGTTATTCAGTTATTCTCTTTATTGAGCAAGTCTCAAGTCCAGGAAATCGGTCTGAGCTGGAGAAATGTTTGAGATTCACTAACAGTGGGGATATTTGTTTCCCTAAATACTGATCATATTAAATAAAAAGGTCCAAACACTAATTCCTGGTCATTTCACTATTAAGAAACACTGCTAGGGGAGTCTGAGTAGAAAATCTAAGAAAAATAAGAAGAGCATCTTGCTCTTGAACCAAGTGAAGAAAACATTTCAAGAGAAATCCATTACGAGTGAGTATTTTAACAAGCTACAATAAACATAGCTCATTGTTGGGTCCTTTAGGGCTTTTCTGGAAAGCCATGTAAAAAAGTCATCTAAAAATTTTTCTTGGTATACCTTAGTTCTGCGTTGTACTCTTCAGCCTAACTATGAAGGCAGAGACAACGTGGATCCTGTCAGAGTTTGTGTAGATCTACCTGTGTCATGAGTGGTGGATGTTAAAAAATAAGGAAAGCAGAATCTTACCTGGCTTTCCAGGTCAGAGCTGGGCCCCATGAACTGAAGAGTACTCTGAACTATGTGACACAGGAAACAGGAAGCTGAGTTTCAGGAAGAACTTAAGACCATGTAGATGTGAAGTAAGTTTAACCTGGGTCAGTCCACTCTGAACGCAGGGAATGAAAGATGTTGTTATCATTGTTTCTCAGTTCCACCAAGCTAAACTGTCACTTACTTTCCAGATCTTGTCTATGTTTCATTTCTTCCCTAGATTCTCCCTAAATTATTTCTCTAAATCCTTCTCTGGTCTGTTAAAGAAGTGAGTTTGGATTGAAACATTCTGAGATCCTAGGTTTGATTCTACCAGCTATCAGTCAAAAGGATCAAAGTAGACCATCTTTCCCTTATCAATATCAGTTTAATCATGCATACGCTGGAGGCAATTATATTTGCTCACAGTGTCAGCTGGCATATCTAAGTAGGTTGTAGAGTATGACAATACTTTTGTAAGCCATAAATGTTGGATACACATGAACCATCATTATCATGATTTCATCTTTGTTTTCTATAATTGACTTAAAGCAAAGGATGACAATTCTTACAACACAGTGATATGCCACTCAATGACATCTTTTGGTCTGAATGAATATATATATATATATATATATATATATATATATATATATATATACTCAAATCCTTTTTGGTATTTGGCTATCTGTAAGTAAATAAACAAGCACATGAACATCCAATTGCATGCCTTGAACTATTTGTTTGACATTAAAAACCAAGCCTCCCTCATTTGAAACTGAAATATGAAAACCATGTGCGATTGTTTTTCCTTCTTTTAAAGGCAGAGACGCGGTTGCAGAGATCACTCAATCTACTGCACTGCGTTTCCCTATCACTGTGCCAACTCTGATTACCCATTTCCAGATGCTGCTGTTCATTGCTGCTCTCTCACTACTACCTGGCCAAGGAACTGAGTGGCTTGTTTCTCTCACAAGTTCTGGCTGGCAATAATACTGAACTGATAGCAGTACCAGGTAAGTGGAACACCTAGCAAAGTGTTTGTCATAGGGTCAGTACTCTAGAGTCCTCTGGACTTCCAAGGTCAGCCCTTAGACAGTATGTTTAAGAGCCAAGAAACTGAGGAAGAAGTTCAACTGGTCTAAATAAGACAGTAGGCAGTAAGCCTAAAAGATTTAATAGAAGTTCTCATTCCTTTCCACTATGGTTTTCGGAGATATTTCATGGGAATTGCCTCTTGGAAAGTGTACAGAGCCCAGCTGGAGCATGGCCAGCCTCAGGAGATGAGGTGAAGTGAGATTTTTGAAGGCTGAGTACTAATTTACTGACAGAAAACCCAGAGGAGTACAGACTTTTGTCCACTCTGTCCAGGGGTTTTCTGCAACAGTGTGTAATGTGTGTTAGAAAACAAACAGCACAGAGGCTGCAACTCTAAATGCAGTGAGTCTCCCTTGCCTGCTACCTTGGACAGTTCATTTTCCTCTGTGGCCTCCATATTCCCATCCATATGCTGAGGCACTTCACATACCTATGGCGTATTTAAAAATATATTTGATTTATTTTATTTTATGTGAATGAGTGTATTGTCTGCATGTATGCAAGTGCACCTGTGTTGTTCAAAAGGCCAAAAGAAGGTGTCAGATCCTACGGAACTGTAGTTAAGGATGATAGTTGTTAACTGCCATATGGGTGCTAGGAATCAAACCCAGGTCCTCTGTCAGAATAGCCAGTGCTTTTAACCACTGAGCTATCTCTCTATCCCCCTATAAAGGCATCTGTTAGAATCATTCATCTGTAAGCGGAGGTGGACAACAGACTGCTGTGGGGGAGATGACATCCAGTTTGAAGCCTTGAATCCTGAGCTCTCATCTGCTAAAGCCTTTGCATTACTTGAGATTATGAAGCTTTACTTGAGTTTTTCACTGTTAGCCTAGCTAGTCACAAATGTAATATGAAGAAGGATCTGAGCAAACTTAACAAGTTCCTTGTGATGTTCCAGAATTCTAGCTTCATCTGCCTCATTTGTTTAGTGGGCGTCGTAAGGCTGCACTGTATACTACATCGGCCCCCATGTCTACAGAGAAAGAAGTCTGTGCATTTGAAGATGTTCTTCAAACCCACTCTTCTTAGAAAGACTCAGAGACTAAGCTTCCCTTCCACCTGCTTCTACTCATTATATCCTCATTCAAGAGAGAAAATTAAGGTATAGCCTGACTTAGGTAAGAGATGGAAGAATACTACCTTGAGAGGTATTCAAATATAATCAAATTTTACTTTTGCAGGGAGGATTGGAAAAGATAAATTCAAGACTCCAATGTGTACTTCCTGAGTTTTCCAAACTATATCCTGGGTTTCAGAAAAAAAAAAAACACACTTGTTTCAATTGCTCCATGTCCTAGAAAACCTATGCCTCTTCTTCTACCCAGTAACCTTCAATAACAGATACCTATAGTCATGCTTCTACCGTATTTTCTATGGTTAGAGTCCAGGAGCTCTCTGCATCTTTCACTTTGCCTGGGGCATACTAGGTACCCAAGAGATTTTGATTAGGTTTTCTCATTCAATCATCATATTGCAATGAAGGAACGTTATTAAACAAGGTTAAGACTTTATCAAGGTCACATAGCTAAAAATGTATGTCAGAGCTGAGATTCAAATGGGAGTATGTAAGAAAATTACCTGTATAAACTTTGATCTTTAAAAAAACAATGAAAGGAGGGCCAGGAGTGGTGGCACATGCCCTTAACCCCAACACTCAGCAGGCAGAGGCAGGTGGGTCTCTGTGAGATCAAGGCCAGTCTATGCAACATAGTGAGTTCCAGGCCAGCTGGGATACAGGGAGAACTTGTCTCAAAAAGGAGAGTATAAAAGAAAAATATTTGGAAGAAAGGTATGAGACTATAAGGAGGTATGAACTGGGAGAATGCATCGAAGAATCTTGACCTAAAGATTTCTGTAAGTTTCTATGTATATGTTGAGTCACTGAGATAAGAGAGAATATTGCCTGTGGTAGCAGAGTTCTGGCAGAGAATCCTCTTCTATCTCACTTGAAAGGCTTCTCTCTTTCTTCTCTTAAGCGTGTATTGATTAGAGTCCAAATAACCTCAAGTCTATTCTTAGCCCTGCACCCTCATTAAAATGGATTCTCAGCTAAATCTGATGTTTCAGTCCTTCCCCATCCTCTCCCTTTCCCCTGTGTTTAACAGTCAGAGCAGAATAATGCATCAGATGTCTTCTGTTTAAAAACATGATTTGCAAGCGAATATATTAACAATATCGTAGTCACATTAATCTTTGCAACCTTAACATTTTTATTCTTAGACTGAATTCCAATGCTTAGTTTTAAGAATATAGTTATATGGCATTTATGATTTTATCCTAATATAATAATGAGCACAACAGCAATAATAATGATTAAGAATTTACTTCCTTTGTCATCAGTGACATCACCCAGGAGACTGAGGTCAAAGTCCTTGAGCTTCGCTTCCAAGAGTCCTTTTGCTGTGTTTTGCCAGCCATACATATGGCAAACCAGAATATAAAGCTCCCTGCAGCTGTTCTGAAGAGGATGACTGTACCTCTCTGCCCAAGGCCAGCCGCTTTGCAGACATGATGGCTATCTTGAAGGATTTCCACTGGACAAAACAGAGCCAACATCGCAGCTGGAGTTTAATGAAGGAAGAGGACCCTGCTGTGCTTATCTCAGAGGTCCCAAGAAAGAAGTTTGCTCTTGAGGAACAAGACATCAGTAGAAAGAAAACTGACAGCACTTCCGACTCTGCGAAACTCAGTTTCACACTCCTGAATTCCTTCAGCAGCTGCCTTCTCCTCTACAGATGTTTCCACCTTTCAGAAATCTGCAAGATCTGCTGATGAGCTGGGCTTTGGGCTGAAAGAGAAGAGCTGGGTTCTGTATTACCCTTAATTCAACCTTATAAGAAACTGGGGTCTCTGGCTGGAGCTGAGATATTTGATGCAGGTTATCATGTAGGGTGAAGTGTCTCCACTGAAGGGGTGAAATGGAAGGCTTCCTGTTTGTCCTTGTCTTTGTGTGAAAATAGGCCCTAAATGAATGACTGACTCCACTGGTCAATCTCCATAACTGGTCTCATCGTACACTTCCTGCACAGTTGTCACACCCAGCAGTTTCTTTGCAGTAGAGCAGAAAAGAAGGGGCTGTTTATATACATGTTCTCAGGGCAGGGAAGATCTCAGACTGCTCCGTTAGACCCCACATCAATGCCTAGCAATCACTCTTTCCCTCTGTAGATATAGAGATCAGGCCACTGGTCCAGATGATACCTGGGCTGCTCTAGGAGGCCTGGGCTATTTTGTCTTAAATGTATTTTTTTAATGTTGTACAACTGAATCTACTCTCAAAGGTCTCCTGAGCTCAGCAACTGAATTTTTTTTTTCTTCTATGAACTTTTAAGTCCAGCTAGGAAGGAGACACGGGACAGGGTAAGAGATACTGTCCTTCTTTCAGGTCATTGTTCTAGGTTGGGTCAAAGTTTATACCTACTGCATCATGCATAACTTGGGTGCCCTCAGGGCCCTTTTTCTCTATGGTATGAATACTGTGTGTTTGAGTTGCAGGATTTGGAAAACAAAATAATAATAGTAATAATAATAATAATAATAATAATAAATATCTTTTTTAAAACATGCACTATTTGTCCTAAGCTTACCATGTACCTAATACTGTGATAGGCTCTTGAGAATTAAAGAGGAAAAAAAAAACCACATGGAACATATTGCACACCTGTTTCCCATAATTCATGTATATTATATTCATACCTGTAACTATAGTGACACTGTTATAATTAACATATAATTTCACTACAATTATAAGTCATATACCCCTACGTGGGACAAAAATCATGAATATTCACAGCTCATCTCAAAGCTTAATTAAAGCTAAGATAAAACTCATGATTTCCCCCACTTATTTACTTGTTTATTACATCAATTAGGTTATTGAATAATATTCAATAGATACTCGCTGGATGAAATGTGCTATACCAATGGTAAAGTTTGATTTTTTCACAGTGTCCTAGGGGGTCTTCCATATTCTGTTCCTGGTTATTTTAGACTTGACATTTTCTTTGATTGGAAGATCATTTCCTCCAAGCTTGTCTTCAAGAGCTGACAATCTTTGCTCCATTTCCTCTACTTCCTTTCTGCTCTTTTCCTCTAAGCATTTTGCGCTCCTGAGTTTTTTTATTTCAAATGGACTGTTCTTCAGAGCTTCTATCTCTTTGCTGAATTCTAGTTTCAGTTCCTGAATTGTTTCAGTAATTTCCTTCAACCACTTGTGTTTTCATGATCTTCATTTAGTGTTTTTATGCATTTCCACTCTGAATTCCTTTAACATGTTTATACTTGTGACTTTGAAATCATTGTCACTTGGTTGTTCTCAGGAAACATTATTGCATGGATGGTAATTTCTGTATTAGCTGCATTTTCATGTTTGTGTGTTTTTGCTGAGGCTTGGACATCTGGAATTGTCGGGTAGTATGTCTTGGTATGTGTAAGTTATCTCCTTGTTGAATGTTTGTGTCTTTTTCTTTTCCTAATCAGGCTATGACCCAGCTGAATTATGCTTGTTTTTCAGTCTGGGGATTGCTTTATGTTGATATACAAGTTGGGTGAAAGAAGTAGTCTCAGTTTAGCAAGAGAACAGAGCAACTTTTAAGTTACAATTTTAGAACTGATTGTACAGAGTCCTAGACCAGCAGGTTGAGATGGAGCTGCTACACTGACTAGTAGGTTAGGGTGGGAGTTTGTAGAGCAGAGTTCAGACGGTGGGGGCACAGGAAGGTCTCAGGGATGTACCACTCAACTCCAATCTAAGGTGGAGGAGGATCCCAGAGACTTTTTGGTGGGCTGAGAGCTCAGATGGTAGGGACTGATTCATTCTGCCAAGATGAGATATGTGCAGATTCAGGATTGGAAAGGCTTCCTGTGAACCAGGGAAATCTGAGAACTAAGATGATTATGTGCTCTGGAGTTTGGGGAAGAAGCTCCAACCCACAATGGCAAAGAAATGCCTGGTAGGAAGCTCTCTGGAAGCAGCAGTAACTTGTGTAGAGCTGACTGACACTTGGCTTCCAGGTGTTTTTCAGTATGTAAGTCTTGATTAATGAGAATGTTTCTCAAACCGTCTCTGATCATCTCTGTTCAGATACTTGTAGATGAACAACTCTAATTCTTGTCAACTCAGAAATCTATGAATACGGATTGGTGAAGAGAGTTACCTCTGGTTTGCCTTCCTCCAGTGAAACATCTTTTAATGGAGAATTTCATAATCACCACTCGCCTGCACTACCAGTCTTCCGGATTTCTAGGAAAGTCTCCGGTATGTGTCGTAATGAAGAAATGTTCCAAATGGAAAAGGAGTAATGAAGGAACATAATTATTTAGAGTGAATTATCCAAGAATGAGAGCCTAGAGTGGTCTAATGGAATTGCATAATGTGTTTGCAGGAAATGCCAGATACACAACAAGTGCTGCTACCTGCCCTGTCCCCCTCATTATTCAGAGGCAGACATCATGAATCAAGTCTACCTCTTTTCTATACAGAGCACAGTTAGAGTCAGGGAATACTTCTGTAAACACGAACTCTAAACATTATAATGGCTATGAAATACATTGTCTGGATTCCATTCCTAGTGCCATGGTTTGAATCTGAGAGTATAAAGTTCTAGAATTTTCATCTGGTTATTTTATTCAACAAGGTTCTCAGCAAACTTATTTAAACTAGACATGAATTATCTCTTTCTAGTAGATTATCTGTCTCTTGTCTAACTGCTTCTGAAAGTTTACAAAGATCAGTGGGGGAAATATATGAATCAGCACACTAAAAGTTACATGAGAATTATAGGACTCTATTTGGCATAGCTTTCCTCCTTGACCTCCTCCTTGACACTAGGCTCTCTCTAACCATTGCCACTGCTCACCTACACTTTATATATTGGCCATTTAGAATGTCTTCATTTCCTGAATGTCCTCTAATTTTATCACTTTGGTGTTGTGATGTAATTTGTTTCCCCTGCCTAGGAAAATTTATGTCTATGACCCTGTCCCTTTGTTTACTCGTTTTTTTGAATCTCAAGTATTTATCATTTCAATCCACGAATCTCTCCAACACATCTTTAGCTTCTGTGGTTGTACCTTTCAGAGTTTTTCTTTGATAATTCCAAACTGGGTTCCATGTTAACCTTAACAAAGTAATTTTTATGTACTACAAATATGACCCAGGTTTTCTACTCTTGGGCAAATACCTAAAAGACTTGCCCTGTTTCACAGGAATATCTGCGCATATAGGTTCTTTGTGGCTATTTTCACAATGGCTATGAAATGGAGACAGCAGAGATACCCAGCAATGGATGAATAGCTAATAAAGATGTGATATGTGTACACAATAGAAATTTGCTCAGTAATAAGGGGAAATGAAATTATAGAAATTCACAGAGACATGGATAGAGTTGGGAAAATTCTAAATGAGATAACCCAGAACTTAAAGGACAAACACTATATGTTCTCTCTTATATGAAGATCCTAAGTTCAACTGCTTAGTATGGTATGTCTAACATAAATTATCCATGCAAGCCAGGAAATGAGTAGAGGAATCCAAGAGGGATTATCTTAGGAAAGGAGAGATAGTAGAATACATGTAGAAAGAAAGTAAAGTGGGGAGATATTATGGGTAGAAAAGTTTAGACTGGGGAGGACTGGGGAGATGATGGTGCATGGTCAGGGTGGGAGAGTATAAAACAACCGTCTGGAAAGCAAAATATGCCCACCCATTTAATACTAGCTTGGCTATTGGGGGATTGGTAAGCAATTGCCCTATGTATGGATTAAGACCACTCCATGCACTTAGAGTGGGACCAATACCTTGGTAATCTTAACTAACAACCAAGATACAGAAATTAAATGAAGGATGACCAATCAGTTCTAAACAGGTCCCTACAGCTCAGAGCACATTGCTGAAGACAGGACAAGAAGTATGGAAGAGCCAGAAGACAGTGTAAAGCAATGTAAAATGCCATTCCCTAGACTCCATCCAACTGTTGTAATCATTAGCCTTATCAGTAATCATTCGAGCAAGGGAGAAAAACCATGGCTATGGATAGATTCTGGGTGGTACAGAACAGTGCCTTTAGTTATTGACTCTGCTGAACCCAACATCCTCCTGCATATACCTGTAAAACCACAGAGAGTTGGCACTGGTCAGTCTTGATGATTCAGACTATGAAAAGAACAGACATGAATATTGGAGAGAGAATGGTGGTGGTGGTGGTGTGGAACACTGAGGTTAGAAAGGTTAGAGATGAGCGTGATGGAGAAGTACACATGTGAAAATTTCATTTCCCTGGTTGCTGCAGCTACATTAAGATACACACTCGCACCTAAGGATTTGGAACTAGGACCCTCAAATGAAGGAGAGAACCCATCATTTCACTTTCTGACTCTCCATTGCCTCACTTAGTAAAACATTTTCTATTTTCCTTTGCATTTTTCACTCTAAGATGGTGCCTGTACTTGAAGGTAAGATGAGTTTCATTTTGACTACAAAAACAAGGGTTTTGTTTCTTAATACACTAGTTTGTGTCTTTTTATTGTAGAATTGAGGTCATTGATGTGTCTGGTTATTATTGAAAGATGTGTATTGGTTATTGTCATGTTATTTCCTGTTTGTGTTCTCCGTCCCATTTTTTTTTCCTGTAATTATAGCTTTGTTTGTTTTCTTCCCATAGTCTGTTGGGTATGGTTACTGCTTTCTTCTGTAACTTTTTATTGCTTTCATTACTCTTTGTAGGGCTGGTTTAGTGGACATTAATTCTTTCAGCCTATTTATATCATGGAAGATTTTTCTTTCTCCTTTGACTATTAAAGATAGTGTTGCTTAGTAAAGAAATGTGGGTTGACACACAGAAAGATATTAAAAAAAGTTCATTTCTAAAAGGGCAGCATTACTCCTAGTAGAAACCATAAACTAGCAAAGTCAAAACCCAATAACAGGAATGGACATCCTCTTTCAAAGCTGATGACTAGGGCTCCTATAGATGTCTAAACAGGCAGGGCATTGCCTTTGTTCTTGGTTTTCCATCAGAATTTCAAGGTAAAATCTTGTTGCTAAAGACACTACATGAGCTTTAGAACAAATAAAGGGAAAACATTCTAGTGCTGACCTCAAAGACTCATTTTTACCAGCTAGTTTTCATAGTGCTGGAAGCTGATTTGTGTGCTACCTGAAGAGGAAATTAATCATAAACTTTACCCAGATTGCAAGATGTGCCCACTGGTGCACAAATATTGTGGGAGTAACCAACCACCTTCTAACTTTATTTCAGGTCTGCTATAAAGGATGAAGATCATACCTAATATTGATATCAGACTAGGAACCTCTGGCTAGACAGGTCACAGGACATAGAGAGCCTAATACTATTATTCTGCTAAGTAGAGATAGTATTAAACTGACTCCTAATAACTTATTGTAATACCCGTAGATCAATGCATCTGTCAACTCTCAGCAAAGAAGGTTCCTTTTGTAGAAGATGGCATTTAGCACAGACAACCACAACTGGCCAAAGTGCAGAGAATAAGAGATTATAGACTGCTTATCCCTAAACAGGACACCTATTTCAAATTCCACCTTGTAGGGTTCGGGAGTCATTGCAGAAGAAGTGGGCAGAAAGACTATAAAGATAACGATTGACCACAAGGAAAAAGATTTCTCCATGCAGTCAGTCCGTCATGCATATGAACTCAAAGCAATGGTGACTGTATCACAAGACCCACAGAAGCTCAAGCCAGACAAAATTCCAGCACAGACATGGAGAAGAGAAGAAGAAACTTCAACCCTACCTGAGGAACTTTCACCAGCTGACAATTGCTGAAAGGGAGAGATTCAGTCTCATTTAAGGGTGAGCCTCTTGGTACGATGTCCAGGTTTAGTGGATGAAATCATACCGTAAGTCATTTAGGGTCACAAACTTGACTCTATAAGACTCAATATGTTTTAGAGTACCTGAAATTAGGTGGGAGTTATTAAGGGCAGTGGAGATGGGGAGGGGTCTAAATATGGTAAAAATGTATGAAATTTGTCACATTTCAATAAAAAAATTACTTATTAAAAAGTCAGCTTTAGAAAGAAAAATGGTGTGTCCCCAATAGATCAGACACAATCCTGTGAATGATGACATGCCCTAAGATTTTATGAGCATCGCCAACTGGATGTGATGCCTTTAAACAGAAAACCAAAGACACAAAGGAAAGAGAGGGTGTATCTATGAGGAGCTGGGGAAGGAGAGTAATGATATCAAAACACAGTGTATGAAATTTTTAAAGAATTAACAAAAATGTTTGAAGGGAGCTTTTATCTCATTCATGAGCACAGAACCCATTTCTGGATAAATAATCCAAATCCAAAACCGAGTACACATTTGAAAGTCCCTTTCCCCAAGGTCTGGCATTTTAGTGGGCAGAAAGAGGAGACAAGATATAATGAGCGGGAAATGAAGTCAATGGTGGACAGTTGAAACCTTAGGGCTCATATATCCCTCTTCTACCACAGGCCTTACTGTATTATCTGCGGTCTACTCTGCTCTTTCTACTGCTTTCATGTTTGTTTGTTTGTTTTATTGGTTTCGTTTTGTTTTTGAGACAGAATCTTCCTGTAGCTCCAACTGGCATGGTACTAGATATGTAGACGAGACTGGCCTCAGATCTCATAGAGATTTACCTGTCTGTGCTTGGCGTGCAGACATACAGCATCACACTCGGCTTTGCTCCCTCTACTGAAACGTTGTCCTCTTCCTGGGAGTTCTCAGTCTTCTGGTTTATCTGTTTTCTTTGCTGGGTGCTCCACACTGGCATCCTCCCAAATGCCTCCTGCAAATGTTTATTTTTATAAATGTTGCATGTACAGAGAGAAGCTAGGGAAAGGGCTGAGCCAGAGTCATTTACGAAAGCACTTTGGCACTCTGCTGTGGAAGTCATTTCCGCAGAAGGCTGCCCTGGACAGAGTGCACTTACTCTCAGACCTCCGATCCCCACTTCCAAGCAGAAGTCAATGCAATTTTTATTTACAGTCAGAAGCTCCATGGAATTCTGAGCCAAAATCTTTCCTGAAAAGCTGGTGGTGGCCTCCAGCAATTTGCCTGCCCCTGAATAGGCAACCTTTCCTCACTTTCCCCACATTTTCTTCAAAGAAATATCCTGACACCTGGATAAGAAAAAGAATTAAATCAACTTGTGCAAAGTCTGTCCCAGCCACTGGGGGCTTTAAGTATCCTAAAAAGACAGGGAAAGATTATCTTTTATAGAGAACATATTATATATCTCCTTACCTTAAATATATAACATCATAAAAACCTGATGTAATAGACTTTCTACCATTATACAGACTGAGGAAGGGAAAGGGCATGAGGTAGTCAGTGTGGAGCAAGGACAGAATGATTGGAGAGAGATGGAAGGATGAGTTTCTATAACTTGGACAAAATGGTTGTTGAATAGACACTCTAGACCTATTTTATCTTTGTTCATCTCCCTTCAGTCCACCTTTCACCTCCATATTTCCACACAGATTTTTGCTAACAAGGTTATTCTAGTCACTCCCATGGCTAGTCCTCATAAATTCCCAGTGACCATCCTGGTTCATCCTGTAGTACAGTTGATCATCCCCTCCATTCTTGGAACACTTTCCTGACTTGACATCTAAGATATCCTACATCTCTGGCTCTTCACCTCCAGCTGTATCTCAGTCTCCTCAGCTGGCACGTGTGTTTGGACCTAACTTTCTTATACTGGGATATTCCAGTGCTGAGTCCTTAGAAACCTTCTCTGGTGGTGTGAATGAGAAATATCCCTCATAGGCTTGAGTGTCTGAACGCTTGGTCCTCAGTTAGGGGCACTGGTCGGGAGGTCATGGAATCCTCAGGAAGTGTGGCCTTGCTGGAGGAAGTGTATCAGTAGGGGTGGGCTTTGAGGGCTCATAGCCTTGCCTGTCTCCAGTTTGCTCTCTCTGTTTCTTGTTTGCTGTTCAGCATGTGAGCTGTCAGTTTTTACCTCCCTGGCTGCTAAAGACTCTCCTTCCTGGAACTAACTATAAGCCAAAATAAACTTTTTCTTCCGTAAGTTTCTTTTGATGATGGTGTTTTATCACAGTAACAGAGAAGTAACTAATACACCGTTATGTAAGTTTACCACATTGGCAATCCCTTTGCCTCTCCTTGCTTCAAGTGTCATCTGCAAACCAAAGCCCTACACTCTTTCATTCTGGGCTAGAGTTTGGAACTTCTGCTGTATATCTCTTTTGCTGCCTGCTTCTTACCATTTTCAAAATTAAATGACCCATATTGCCCTATCAAACACATGCATCCTCAGAACCTTCCAATTTTAGCTAATGCTCATCTTCATATTTCCTGTTACTTAGAACAAAAAATCCCTTTATTGCTTACATCCCACAGCATGGCTGACTGCAGATTGACTAAGGTTACTTTAAAAATACATTCTGCATCCAGCTCCTCCATCACCGAGCTATTTTCATTATCACCAGCATGGGGTAAATCTCCATCTTTTCTCAGCTAGGTTGTTTCTTGCCTTTGTGTTTGCCCCATAAAGCCTGGTCTCAAATCATTGGCCAGAGCAATTTTGAAAACAGGTCAGAGCAGTCACTCCTGTGCTGAGAATTCTCCTAAGGCTTTTAATACTCTGAGTAAAATTTAAAAAGTCTTTCAAACAATTGATAGGGCCCCAGGCAATTTGGCTTTGTTTTCCACTTCCTGAACTCTTCCTGGACCTCATATTGCACCTCTGTCCCTCTGCTCTGGTCACACTAACCTCCTTGCTGCTACCTGCCTAGAACTCTGTTCTCTAGACATCTAATAGCTGATTTTCCAGTCTTCTAAGTATTGAGTCAGACCTAAATGGGACTTCCTTCTTGAGGATTTAGCTGATCACTGTACTATGCAGCTCTACACTAGCATTCATTTCCTGCTCCTCTCACTTGCTTTGTTTTCCTCGATAGTACCAGCTTATGTAATTTATCCTATAAGTCTGATTTATTTTACTATTTCTCTCACTCCACACTAAGAATAAGATCTTGGAAGACAGTACTTTTTTCTGCTTCTCTCACTACTATGTATTCCTATCATCTATCTATTATCTATCATCTATCTATTATCTATGTACCTATCATCTTTTGTGGAAATAATATATTATAAATATTAATTGAAAGCTAAATATTGTGTAAGATAGAGCATTTTAGAGAAGTAAGTACCATATGTAAGATTGCTAAATAATGTTCATCAGTTAAATAAATATGTATCAATAAATACAACCAAACAGAAAGGAGAAAGGGAGTTCCTATCAAAATTTGGCATTGATGACGAAGCTTCAGAAAGAAAGTAAAAAATATTTATTGAACAATATATTTGTTCTAGGTACAATGTTAAGTATCTTATAAACATTATCTCATTAAACCCTCTTTGTGACTCTGTGAATTCTGTTCATAAAACTATTGTGTCCAATTTATAGATTAGAAAGCTATCAGGTCAAAGGGTTTAATTCAGTTTCTTTAGATAAATTAAGCTTTTTAAATTTTGTTTTGAATTTTTTTCTTAAGATAGGATCTCCCTGGAGCCCCATCTGACTTGGAACTCACTATATAGACCAGGTTGACTCTTCTCACAGAGATTGATCCACCTGCCTCTGCCTCATGATTTCTGGGATTACAGGTGTGTGCCACTAGGCCTGGTTGTAATGCAAGAACTTTCACAAAACCCAAGAACCAGCTATTTTCTCTCTATTTCCTGACTATGGGATACAATTTTAACAATCTCTCCTAAGGAAGAACTATTCCACTACCATTAAGTGGCAAAATAAATCAAACAAGATTATAAGCAAAAAGCATGATTTGCTGTTTATTAAGGGATTTGTTCACTTATTCAATAACTATTATTTGTTCTCATAATAATTCTATAAGAGGGAATGTCATAGTCATAAGAAGAATACCATAATGAACTTTCCCTACTTTGAGTGAGCTCACAAATTCCCTGAAAATCTACAATAAACTGGCTATTTTTCTTAAGGAGCACAGACAGGGGGGCGGGGAAATATTTCAAGAGAAGACAAAGTTAAACAAAGAAATTTTAGGAGACAGATGATATCCAAACACAGTCCTGTAATGAGATGGATCAAGACTGCATGAAGGAAGTCCATTCCAGAAGGGACTTCAGTCGAAGTGAAGGATGGAGTTGTGACAGGGTAGGATATATTCCAGAAAAAGAACTTGGAAGGTGTACAGAGATGAAGGATGTTAAGGGTAGTAGGAAATCATGTGGTGGCCTGGTTAGATCTCTATTTCAATGAAAATATTTTGATAGTCACCAGAGAGGATGGAAATCAGAGATAATAAAGTGGACAAGATGTTGTACTCAGAGCCTTGCAGCATCTGAGAAAAGATTATGAAATCAGTGCTAGAACAAAGGAAATGGCAATGGTGTGTTAAGTGGACACCAAGGCAATATTTTAAATGTATTTTTATTGAATTTTTGCAATTTTCATATAATACATCTTGATCACGTTTAGATCCCCTCAACTAGATGTACCTCCCCATATTTCATACATCCTGTAATGTATGGCAAGGCTTATTGAGCCAAGTTTGTGTCCCCAAATGTCCCTTGATGTGAGTCCATCCACTGGAGCCTGGTCAATCTATCTAACATCACTCCCTTAAAGAAGACCAACTCTCTCTCACAACACAATAGTTTCTCAGCTAAGATTAGGGCTTCTTATCGATTTCTCCACCTCTGCTGGGTTTCTATCTGGTTGAAGCTTGTATGAGTCTTGTGCATGTTGTCATGATTGCTGGAAGTTCATATGAGCAACTGCCCTGCCTCCTAGAAAACTGTTTCCTTGTGATCTTCCACCATCCTTGGCTCTTACAATCTTTCCCCTCTCTCTTCTGAAATGATCACTTAGTCCTGTGTGGTAATGTTTTGATGTCTCTGTCACCCAAGGACAAGAATCTTCAGTTTCTTATTCTCTGCACTTTGGCCAGTTATGGCTTGTATGTTAATTACCATCTGTTGCATGAAGAAATTTCATTGGTGAGAGTTAGAGTTGCATTAATATTATGCTTGTCATCTGTACCACTATGTTCCCTAAAACTTACTTGTGGAGGTTGAATTTTAGAGTCAAACACTTAGGACTGGATAGCTCGCAGACACTTATTCTGTGTATTCAACCAATTGTGGAACTGTGTGATAGTCTCCTTCTATTGTAAAAAGAAGATTTTTAGATGCTTGGTGAGATATATACTTATCTTCAAATATAGGGATATATATTTAGCATACAGTAAGAAATTATTTTGGTCTAGAGATGTGAGCTTGGAGCAAATGGTATATTTCTCAGCTAGATAGCGTGATAAACCTTTGCCAGGGTTAAATGAGATGGCACATATAAGTATATGGTAAGGCAAAAAAAGATTGCTCAAAAATTAATGGATGAAGTAAATTTGATTTTATAATTATTTCATATTTTAGATAATACTAAGTATATAAGTAAAGGAATTCTTCCAGATGAAATTTGGTTCTTGAGGCACTTAATTTATAGTTCCTGTGTAATATCTAGTAGTTACTTGAAATAATACTTGGATACCCAGTAGTTCAGAGTTGTCACTGCACATTTAGTCTTGATCTCTCCAATAATATTGTTTAAATCACACAAATAAAGCAGGTCATTCAGACAACTGGAAGAAAGACAGGAACAATCCTTCCTAAGCTTCAGTGTTCTTTACTATAAAGGGTAGATGAGAATAAGTCATATTTTATACCATTTGTATAAGAATTTTATTGACATCAAGATGCAGGAAAAATACATTAAAATGTGAATGTGTGAAGTGTCCAGATGTAAGAAGGTGGAAGAGAAGAAAGGGAAGTTTTTAGGAGAGTAGTTTGTCAAGGAATGGGAGAGTTCCCAACCTGAAGAAATGACTGTATTCTTTGCACAAAATATGCCAGCTGGGGCCTCAGTGTTCTTATTTGTAGAATAAGCCCTCGAATTAAAGAATGTTCACATAATGAACATTAATTACCCTTCTTTAAAGTTTAGCTTTCTAGCACTGAAGACAAACAGAGGATCACAGCCAATCACAAGTTTCAAACAACATTTCTAAAGAAGAAACATTTATTTGCTGGTTTTGAGACTGAAAATAATTTTATCATAATGGAAGGAATAACATGTCATATTGCATAATAAGAGGTACACTCTTCAATATCTCCAAACTATTTATAAAAAAAATTAGTTTTACAAGGCTGCTTCTCATGAAGTCTGTTCACATTACTCCATAAATGTATATTTACTAGAGACCAGATGACAATAAAAATCTCTAATATTTCCATAAGCATCCATCATTTAGGAAACTTTTATTATGTGTCAATCTCTGTACAAACTGCTTTATTTATATTACTTTTATGCACCCCAAGAAGGAATGAGAGGATGTTTTTACTTCTGTTTTCCATGTCAACAATACAAGAGCCAAAAAGCTAAGTAATTATTCAAGGTCAGACCACCAATATGTGGTATGAGTAGGAATTTAAGTAGGCCTATTCACCTCCATGGTCTGTGACTTTAGGGCCTTGGGGTTTAGCATACTATTTTATGAATACAGTTTCCAATGGTACCAATTAAAATGGAAATTAATTGAGAAAAAATTTCTGTTTCAGGAATCTTTAATATCAGATTGCACAGGCTCAGCCCATTCCATCTATAATTCAATTTTATTCTGTCCTATCAGTTATAATACCAGTTGGTGAGAGTACACAATGGATATTCTTAGGTTTGTGGTCACTTACAGCACAAGATATGTTCCAACCAGTCAAGGAAATATCAAGCAGATCAGTTTAGCTATACCCCTTAGCCTTTTAAAAATCAAGAACACATATCTAGTTGCCTACACAAGACCTTCACAATATCAAACCAGCTGAAAATTCCAGCATGGAGACAGGAGTGTCTTCTGGGGCCATGTTCCTAGACAGGGAGTTGTTGCCAGTTTCTATGGTTTTCTTTGTAGTCTATGCCCCAGTGACTATCTCACATCCATGCGGAATGTGCAGCACTCATTGAACTCAGTAGTTTATTCTTTAAAAAAAGGACTTGAAGCTGAAAGGGACCCAGACACACACACATAGACACAACGACACACAGACACAGACATACATACACACACACACACACACACACACACACACACACACGAGAGTAACCAAGGTTTGCTGGAGGGAGAGCATGGAAAATAGGGAGTGGTTATGACTATGATGCCCTGTATACACGTATGAAATGTTCAAAGAAAATGAAATGAGCAAATAAATAAGAACATGGTCTTCTTTCCCTGAAGAAGTGATAATTTAAAAAATATTTTTTATTATTTTATTCTCATGTGTATGAGTATATTGCCTCCATGTATGTAAGTGTACTTGTTTTATGCAGTGTCAACGGAGGTGACAAGACGGCAATAGATTCCCTGGAACTCCAGTTATAAATGGTTGTTAGTCGCCTTGTGGATGCTTGGACTCAGACCCCGGCCCTCTGCAAGAGTAGCCAGTGCTCTTACCTTCTGAGCCATCTCTCCAGTCCAGAAGTGATGATTTTTGAAAGGCTTATAGTTTACTGAAGTCGGGCCATTATACATGATTTGCCTATCTTTATATTTGCTTAGCATTTTCATAAATAAAGAGATGTTAAATCATTTTTTTTTCTCCACAAAGCTCAAGCTACATTTTCTAATTGAGTTAGAATGGAAGATCATGAGTGGAAGCTTCCATTCTTCCTGCTCCTCTTGTGGTTCAGTGACACCCATTACGGATATTCTCTCCAGAGCAGCATCTTCTACAGTCAGTGTCCTGAGTTATTTCTACTTGTGCTACAAGTCACATTCTTCTTCCCTCTTTCAGTCACAAGGAAAATCCTGCCTGCAGTTCCAACAGCACTGTCATACCAAGTGCTCTGCCCTCCTCAGTCTCCATCATATTGCCAGCAACATGACCCCATGAATAGAGGCAGTGAATTCATAAACTTCCACCCTTATAGTTTTCCTTTTAATGAACACAGAGAATGGCCATCTAAGAGGAAGTGATGCGCCATAATCCATTGTTCAGGGCTGCAGGACCTGACTTTAAAATGAGTACTAGTCCTTAAAACCTAGCTCCAGGTTCTTACTCAATTATTCTGAGTTTTCTCTTCCATAAAAACAGAAATTAATTATGCCATGTCCTTTAGTGGTTTAAAGTTTTGAGCGGGTGTTGACATGTTCCTGTGCAGGGATGTAGTTTTAGTTTATTATCCTGTTGCTTAAGGAAAGCCACTTAAGAGAAAAAAAAAACATTTACTTTGGCTCACAGTTAATAGAGCCAACCGTGGTGGAGAAGTAAGGACAGTAAGAGTTTGATGCATCTGATCATATAATATTCACAATCAGGAGAGAGAGATGGAGGGAGGGAGGGAGGAGGGAAGAAAAGAGAGAGAAAGAGAGAGAGAGAGAGTTCCTGCTCAGTTCTCTTTCTCTATTTTTACAGTCCAGTATCCCATCCCATCCAGGGAAGGATGCCACCCATAGTGAGCAGGTCTTCCCACCTAAATTAACCCAATGAATGTAATCCCTTTCAGAGATGCCCAGAGCTCAGTCTCCCAGGTGATTATATATTATATTAAGAGGACAATAAAGACTAATGACCTCAGGTGCCTATATCCAAATACTTCTGGGTTTTTCTACTCTTCATCACCTACTCCGGACAAGGATCTGGATACGTAGAGCTCAGCTCTATCCCTTTTTCTTTGAAATCGATCTTGTAGAACTTGTGTTCTGGTGGCAGTTTCGTGGTTCAGGAATCTAGGCAGCAAAGACTCTGCCAGCAACAGAGAGACCTTTGGATTTCCAGAACTACTGAAACTAGATGGACACTCCATCTCTTTCATAAATGAAATCAATATTTGGCTTTCTCCAAATTTGGCCCACCTCCTTGAATAACTTGCTTAAACAACTTCAAAGCTTGAGAGGCTCCCTAAAATAAGGTTCAAATAAATGAAAAGCTGTGGATCGAATGGTTAACATGGTGCCCAAGGTTCTGTTTAGAGGCTTGTTTTCATTTGTTCTTTCTTCGAGTGTACATTTTATGTGGTGTTTTGCTTGACCTTTTGATTCTTCATTATTAACAACAAGGAATTAAGTTTGGGGATTTATGTGTGTGGAGCAATATGCAATGCAAAGATGAAAAAGTGGCAACTCACCCCCAGGGATATGCCAAGATAGTGGCGAGACCAAAAGTGCATGCATGTTTAGAGCCAAGTAGACAAGAAACATATCAGGAGAGAGAATCAGATAAACTGCTATGGGAACCAGGCAGACAACAGTTACAATTCATCTTTCTATTTGGTAAGGAAGCAGTTGCTTTCATTTATCATTACAAAATTGGTGGAATCTTTGGTAAGGTCCAGCCCTTGTTTGAATCTATTGGTTTGCATCTGAAGATAATGTCATGGTCTATTATAGTCTTCCCAAGGCTGACAAGAATTGCTTTATAGTCTTATGTCTGTGTATAATGAAAGCAGGACTGCAGAGACCATCCTTAAGGCTGAAGGATCCTTATGCTCAAGGAGCTAAAGAGAAAGAGCCCTGCCTCCCAGTGGCCACTGTGTCTTTGAGTTACTTCATTTTGACCCAGAGCATATTCAAGAGAGATTTGTATGATGTCCCAATGGCAGGCACTTCTTCCTAGCTACTCCTTTCACTCTGTCTTTAGTCAAAGCTCAAACCAGCTTCTGAAGAATATGATGTGCTCTTAGTCTAGCCCAGGAAAACAATACGGGGTAAGAAATACTTTTGTATGTGTCTGTATGCGTGGAAAGGCTTATCAAAAGAACCACTGAAAGCCCTACAGAGGGAGATGGTGACACTTGTGCCTCAAATTGGAAGAAATAACATTCAAATGGAAGGAATAGAAATTGATTCAAAATAGCCTGAATATTTAACTCAGTATCAAGAAGGCTCCTTTCTAAGGTGGTGGGGAATCTAGTCAATCTCTCTCTCTCTCTCTCTCTCTCTCTCTCTCTCTCTCTCTCATCTCCTCTTTTTCTGTTTTCTTAACAACAAAATAAGGACAAATGGGCATCACTTTCATCCTACCCCTAAAGGGCAAGGAAAAGATATGGTGATAATATATATTGAGTAATCCTTGTGTGCCAGGTACTAAGCCAAGTGTTTTTATGTGTCATTCCATTTCATCATTCCTTGTTGAAGCAACATTATAAGATAGATACATCATTATCTTGTTTCCTGATTTTATACATGAAGAGACTGAGGGACACCGCACTGCAGTAATTCATTCCAGCTCAAACATCTGTGAAAGGGATAGAGCTGGACCGAGTTCTTGTCTATCTCTAAAATCTCTGTCCCAAACCACAGTGCTAATGACATCCCTCTTCTGAGGTCCATGCATGACAGGTCCATCTGCCGTCTTCTCTCCACCCTGCCAGCATCACCTTGGTCCATCAAATCACTACCCTACAACTTCCTACTCCTATCTTGATTGCCATAGCATCACACTGTACTAGGCATATTCACCTCTCCTCTTAGTTGAGCACTGAAGAGTTTCCCATACCAATACACCTTCCATCACCCCTAATACTGGCAAAAGCATTATTAATTATTATTATTAATAGTATTGTTTGAAGTATTCAGAGGCTTTGCTGAGCATTTCCCAGTCACAATGTAAAATACCTCTTTCATACCTTCATCTTGGTATCTTTAGACTGTCTCTCTCTCTCTCTATCTCTCTCTCCTTTTTTCATATCTATACTTTATTCTCTACTTACAATACATTTCTGCTGCTTCCATGGAGTAAAAACATTCTTGTGGAGTGCATAATTTTATATGCTCCTGGTTCCTCAATCTTATTAAGTGCCCAGTGTTCTCTAATAACTCTTCTTTTTCCTTCAGCTCCATACAAGCTGTTATGATGTCATCTCTCCAGTAGATCTTCTATAAATGCTGCTTATTCAGGTCACCTGACCTTTATATGTGCTCAGATGCTTACTCTATTGTGTCTCCTGAATCCGTATTTTCTTGCTTTGTGTGCTTTGGCAGATTGGCTACTCCATTAGACCAAAGTCTGTGCCTTATTTATCATTGTGTTTCATGTGTTTTGATCTATTACATTTGTTGAATAAATGAAGTAATAAATAAAGAAACAGATGAGAGAAAATTGGGTTGGAAATCAAGTAAATTAGAATCTCATGCTATTATTTCCTATGAGCTCCAAAGGTTCTTAGAAACTTGAAATTCAACAGTGGCTAACAAAGAGGGAATTATAGCTAGCATTTAAGTCACTAATATTATTAGTGAGTCTTATTAGACTCTTGCATCTTGAAAATAGAACAGTTGCATACTCAGCAGATGTACTTTAAACATTTTGCACAGCTGTCTGGAAGAACAACAGCTGGAGGGATTAATGCTTCATTAACCTTTCCACTGTAAGATACTGTGGTTTAGATAATTGAAAAGAAGCCTGTTTGTCTTCAAATGTTTTTGATGTGCAAAGAGGCAAATGAGATATCCTCAAAAAGTGTCGGGGGGAGGGTAGGCTATGCAGGAATCTTCAAAGTTATTTATACACTGCAAGCTTAAAACTTCATTTCATTAAGAATGCTATAAAGTTTCAAGTCTACTGAATACCCTTGATAAATATTAATCGAATTGAATGTGAATTGAATTAAAAAAGAAACTAAGGAATGGCTCTTCTCTGGTTTTCCTGAAAAGAATTTAAGGAACTCAGATATCTATTCTCTTGAGATAATGGAAATTTCTAGGAAGCTATTGATGTGGGAGAAGATGGAAGAAGAGCCAAAGGATTAGAATCAAAAAGAGCTGAGTTCAAATCTCCTGAGGCAACTTAATCAAATCAGCCTTGATTTACTAATCTGTATACTAGAGATAGTGAGATCTACTAAAGACATTACAAGTTTGTTATAAGAATTAAACTTATATTTACTGTCAATGTTAAAAAATATTCTGCATTAAATAAATCACTGATCTATCTACACAGATCTCATCAGCATGTTCAGTTCATTCATTTCCAGATTAACTTCTGTTTAGTGAAGAATGTTCACTTCTCTCTGTCTCTCTCTGTTTCTTTCTTATACACTTTGTCAATAACAAATAAATAAATAATAAATAAATAATAAATAAATAAATAAATAAATAACAAATAAAAAACCCTCTCTTTGCTTTGTTATTCTGAAATAATTTCAGGGAATCCAATTTTCAATACTATTTTTTTCAGTTTTGCCATTTGTTTTTGGTTGTTTGTTTATATTATATTTCTGTGTGACCCATCAGGCTTTCTTCTGGGTAAATATCCACAGGTAATGAAATCAGCACTGCACATCATAGCCAGGATATGGAATCAACCTGTGTCCATCAGTGAATGAATGGATAAAGAAAGTAGAGCTACACAGCTACACATTGGAATGTTGTTCATCCTTACAGTAAGAAATCCTCATTTGACACCATCAACAATCCTGCCTTCTTTGGACTTGTCCATCTGGGAAGTTACTCATATGAACTTATGGCAATGTTGGCAGCATGCACAAGAATCACACAAACTCAAACCAGACAAAATCCCAGCATAGACATAAGGAAGTGAGTAAGAAGACCAAACCTCATATGGTGAACTATGACCAACTGATAACTATTTATGGGAGAATCCATTTTCTTCAAGGAAGTGATGCTAGATAGATAAACCAGGCTCCAGTGGATAGATGCACAATGAAGGACATTTGGGGATACAAACTTGGCTGAATGGACCTTTGTATATAAGACAGAATAGATGAAAACTGTTGGGAGTGTGTAAGAGAAGTTCAGATTGGGGAAGATTTAATTTTGATCAAAATATATTGTATGAAGCTCACAAAAGTCAATAAAAATTTTAAAAGTATATATTGTGATTTTTGTGAAGTATTTTTTCAAAGGAAAATATATTTATACCAGTATATAAGCACACTTTGTGTTATAACATATTTTAACAGTTCTTTTCTTATAAAACAATAGCTTGTGGAAGAAAATAGCAATCTATGAATCTGTAGAACGGTCTTTACAATGTGTCTGTCTATCAGTAAATGACAGTTTGTCACATGAGCTATTACATTTTTAACACAGTAAAGTGTTCACTCAGTTGATTTCTCGAACACTGTTCTTAGGTAAAGTACTATATCATGTCCCTTAAGCAAGAGGTTCTGTGGCTTTAGTAAACTCACAAAGATATAAGTAGCAAAACTTTCTGTGTGGCTACATACTCTAGAGATAAAATATAAGTTCATAGGAATGTTCATTTGTACAAAGATTTGGATATTTGAGCTTTTCAGTTCAAACAATTAGAATGTAATATGCATTGATAGTGAATTTCAGAATATACAAATGACACAATACCTATCATCAAACTTTCAGATTCACAGAACACTTCCCCTTTTTATTGTATTTTTGTGATTTCCATACAATGAATTTTGATTGAATTTAGATTCTTTCCACTCTCCCTGCTTCCCCTTATTAAGACATGACCAATTGAATGATATATATATATATATATATATATATATATATATATATATATAACACATGTTAAAGCCTATAGAGTTTCATTTGTGTCCCTAAATATTCTTCAATATGAGTTCATTCATTGGAGCCTACTTAACCTTCCAGGAGTCCCAATCCCAGAGACTATCTCTTCCCTTCCCAGCAGCCATCACAGAAATGTTTATGTATTCTGTGCATGTAATTTTGTTAAGGAAAATTTTGTTGATTTTCAAATTACTACAAGGAACAGATGTTCAAATGAATTTTCCAGGAAAATGTGACATCTTATAAACTCAATTAAATAGTTAATATAAATAATTAATTCCTTCCAACATAACATATGCTACCTACTCAAATATGTGCCAATATATGTTACATTCCCAGTTAGGTTCCAAATGCCCTGAAAGCAGTGACTCTTATATAAAGCTTACAACATTTCCTAGCCTATACTTGGTTTCTAATATTTTTAAATAAATGTTTAGAGAGGAGGGGGTTACTGAATTAATATAGTGAAAGGATGGACTAGAAATCCAAGAAGTGTTGCATTGATAAAATAATGATCCTGAAAATGTGTGATGGTGGCTGGAGAGAGGGCTGAATGTTTAACTTCATTTGCTGCTTTTTCAGAGGACCAGAGATTGGCACCCAGCACCCACCGTAGATGGCTCAAGACTTCCTGTAATCCCAGTTCCACAGTATCCAAAGGCTTCTTCTAGCCTCCACTGACCCCTACACATGTGTGTGTATATGGACACACAGACACATAAAAAGTAATAAAATAATCTTTAAAATGTGTAATGAGCTATGCTTTAAAGTGTTTTCTAGGACTGCTACCAATCTCCTGAGTGGATTTGGTTCTCATCATCAAATCAAGTGTGCATTCCCATATGTAAATGATCTACCAGCATGAAATGGTGGAGAAAGAAACAAATCAGTCTGAATCTCAGGATTGTGCTTCTCAGGTGAGAGGTGTCCTTCAGCTACCTGGAGCTTTGTTCTCATGTGCTCTGGCATACTGCAGTGTATTCCATCCCGTGGATTCATTGACGGGCATCTGAGGAGAAAGTAAAACCAGAGTATTTGTTTGATCAGTGAACCACAGGTCAATACGAAGTATCCTGAACCAGACTAAAACAGGCTCAAGTGTCAGCCATTTATTAGTTCTCCAAGAATTGGTGAATTCATTAGCTAATAATGAAATCATTTTAGTAAGCCTCGCCTAACAATGAAGGGACGGGAATAAAAATGAAAAAGGAGATTGGATGAAAAGTGATCAGAAAAGGAGAAGGCATGCCTCCAGTTCTTTGACCACACTGTTTCCCTATCAGTTTTGCCCAGACTTCACTTCTTTCCTAGACCAGAGATTCTGGGTGCCCACTTTAAATATGTCTTTACTGTCAAGTGTTGTGGCACAAACCTGTAGGCTCTCTGACCAGCAGGCTAAGAGGAGGATGCTTGAGCCCATGTGCTTGAGATCAACAAGGGTAATGTAAGGACCAGCCTCAAAAATATAAACTGTTCTCTGTGTCTGACCAGTTGTGGAATCCTGTTGTAGTCTCTACCTGTTGGGAAAAGGAGCGTCTTTGATGAGTGGTGTACTGTATTCTTGTGTGTAAATACAAGGGTCCATATTTAGCATATGGTGAGAAATTTCATTTCTCTGGAGAGATGACAGAAATTAGACTTTCTCTAGGATCTATATTCCCTCCAGCCATGTGGATTTGATGGAGTTTGCATGAGTTCATTCCCTTTTGAAAGGGCTTTAAGTTCAATTAGGTAGCTGTTGATTACCCCTCCGCCCCCAGACTACAGGGCGACTGCTGTACCAATAGAGGTAGTGCGCTGTGCCAGTTCCTACTGTGACTGGACTTTAGAATCAGATTGGATTTAGCCATCTGCATGTTATCATCTGGCATTATGAGAGCTAAACTTCAGGTAGAAGACGTCCAAGTCAGTTCCTGCTCCACTGCTCTGAAGCCTGTATCCGAGGTATGCCCTGTCTTCAGTAGTCGTGTATTATTGTCTAGTTCTTGAAAATAATAAAGAACTTTGACAATAGCCTGTATTATTTTGGCAGTCTCTCAGACCACTCTCACCAACCACTAAAAGGGAGGTCTCTTCTGTCTGGCACTGAGTTCCTTGTCAAACAGGCCCCGGGTATACAGATGCACTAATGTTTACACACTGTTTGTGAATTTCTCAGGGGGTGTTGATGGCATCACATTTCCCTCTGGGTCCCCAGCCCTCCAGGATTCATTCATCTCCACTCTTTTTCCTCCCATCCGACCTCTCTCCTCCCTTCGCAGTTCCAGCACCTGCATTATCCCCACCCTCTCTCCAATGTACTCGACTCCCTCCATCCCCATCTCTCCTCAGTTCTCTCCAGAATCCCACCATTGATCAGACACATCTACAGTTGAACCTGTACACTTAAGACTGATAGAATACAGTGGAATGAGGGGTAGAGAGAAAGCTAAAGCATCACTCAATCTCACCAGTGAAGCTTCCTTAAACAACATAGTGCTATGCACAGAGAAGGCCACAACTGGACAAGTTTTAAAGAATAAGAGACTGCAGAGTGTATATCCCTGGATAGGACTTCTATATTGAGCCTCATATACCCATGGCTCAAGGATCAATGAGGAAAAGGGAGCAGAAATATTGTAAGAGCCATAGTTGATTCACGAACTTAAAGAAGCAGAGGCTTTCAGGCCACTGGAAGCTTATATGTGAACTTGTGGCAACGTGGCATCGGCCACAGGACCCACACCAACTCAGTTAGACAAGGGCCCAGAGTACAGTGACAGAAATTGGTGGTGGACCAGATCTGGATTGAGAATTATTTGAGACTAATTATTGCTAAGGAAGGGGGAGTATCCCTTATGGTCTGTAAATAGCCTGATCAGACTCCAATGAATGGATTTACACTAAAGACATCTGGGCACAAATGCTTGACTGAATAGAATTTAACATGTATGGTGCAATACATGAGGTCCTGTAGGAGGTTGAGCAGGCTGAATGAGGGAGGGGAGGTCTAAATTTGTTGAAGAATTATCGTATGAAATGTATAGAGCTCAATACAAACTCAAAAGAGAAAATGTTCCCAAACACACACACACACACACACACACACACACACTGTGAAATAAAATACAAGAGTCTTTTCCCAATATAGTAATCTCCCTGAGGTCAGGATACAGAATATAGGAAGCGGACATTTCTGGAAGTAAACACTCAACCGTAGACCTTTTTATAAGGTTTATATTCCCTCCCACAATGCAGGCCTCACTGGAAGTTTTGTTTTAAAAACTGTAGCTTCTAAGGGGAAATATTAACATAAGCAGGGTGTCTCTATCAATTTTTTTTAATTATGATTTTTACTTGGTTTATACAGCAGCAAACTTCTACATGGTTATCCCATATATCCTTTGTTTTGGTTGACTCTCCGCCCAACCTCCACCCTTCCTTACCCCATTTAAACATCCATGCGTAGCAGTTTCCCTACCTTCATACCATACGTGTTTTGCTTGCCCTCTAAATACCTCCTAACTTTCATAGAACTTTCTTGCTTCCTGCATTTGGCTGGGGCAATCATACTCTAAGGTTTTGTTAAACACACATGTACTCAAATTGTTTTCTAAATATTTCTGTTTACACTCAGACTACTGCTGCTCTCAGAGTGAGTCAGAGAAGCAGAGGATGACAGTTAATGCAAATACAACCCGTCAAAGAGTTGAGAATACTGCTAAAGTGACAATTGAGTGCTTAACTCTAAATGGGACACCACGGAGGCCCAGGGAACACCATGGAAGAAGAGGGAAGATAAAGATTGCAAGAACCAGAGGTTAGGATGGAGCACCATCAAACACTGTCCTCTGGGTATGGCATGTCTGTCACAGCCATGACAAATAGCAGCCGTGCCTACCTGCATGAGACCTACACAGAAGAAAAGATCCATATCTTTTAAAATGGGAGTAGTGAGGAGAAGGAAGGTAGTCAGCAGAAGGATGAGAGGATAACGAGGGGCTGACTATGATCACAGTAGTTTATATACGTGTATGAACTGTCAAAAAATGACAAAACTGAAGATGTAAAGAAGTCATGAATTTTTCATTGTATACCATTCTGAAGAGGATCACAAAATCTTGTGTCATGTCCCTCCAATCATGTCTTTGTTCAGTGTGTCACATACTATACAACGCCTTCCTATGCTTCTTCACAGTCCCATCAGCTATGAGATCCCCTGTAGCAGTAGCACAGTACCTGTGTTCAAGTGACACTTTACTTCATAACGGTCTCAACAGGCAAATTGTGATGCTGAGAATATCAAATAAAAGTGCTACAAGGATGAAGGTTCTTGACTTAATAAGTGTTGGTGTGGGGTGTGAGCCGAGGTTGCTAAGATCCATGGGCGAGAAGGAATCGTTCCCAACTGAAATTGTAAAGGAAGAAGAAATGGGTGCTATTTTACTACTGAACCTCAAGCTATGAAAAGTGTGGGTGTGGTGAATGATAGATGTTTAAATGAGATGGAAACAGCATCAGATTCGAAAGAAAAAACACGAACAAAACGCGGGTCTCAACTGGTGACAACAGTGTGCACCAGAAAGCCTGGAACCTATCCAGAACTACAGCAAGACTCCCTTGAAATGAAAATCACCAGTCATTTACTAAAATTATCAGTCATTTATTTGGACTTAAGAGTACACAAGTTTCTATATCTCTCAATGAAGAATCTCTGACAGAATTTGGAAGAGTTGAATTATTACCTTATAGATTAAGCTTTATTATCCCTGTATGTATACTAACAAAATAAAGTACATGCATCTCCAGGCACCACCTTGGGGGATGTTGGGAGGAACCTTCTGCACAGAGGGGTCCATAATAGAAAATTTTTATTTCCTTTACTGGAGACTATTCACTGACTCTCAGTGAATATTAACTTATTGATGATACAATCTGAGCATTGCTGAGGAAATTTTATGAAAAAAAATCCTGCTCTGTAGATTGGAGCCACAAAAATTGATAGTCAGGACTCATCTATGGCCATAGCTACGCTGTGCTGGAGACTCTGCTCTTACTTTGTGTCACTGACTCCGTTTGTGACTGTAGTACCACCAATGGTCTCTTGATATCCTACACATACGCCCTCCCTTTTAACAGAACACAGAACTGGGGGATTTCTTGAACCTTCCCTACAGATCTTTAAGATAAGCCGCATTTCTGTCTCTCTTCCCCTCCCACTGCAATAAACGCCTATTGTCCTTTCTAACTAAGCTCTGTTTGCCCTTTGGTGTTCTGGTGAACATCTCCATAACTTTGTCCTTTCAAATATCTCCTCCCTATTGTATGCCATCAACACTATCTCCAGTGTTCCCACCCCACTACATTGCGACTACTCAGCCATTTTTAAAATACCGATTTCTCCCAGATTAACTGTAAACAAAATTCAATGTGTCATCTTTCAATAGCTAGCATATTTGGTTTCTGCCCTTTCCAATCCAATTTATATAAGGATTTTCTAGACTCCCTTTTGACCAATTATCAGCCCCAATATTCAGATTAGTATACTGATACTTGCCTTTCTTCCCTTCCTTAATTTTCCATTCCAATGGTACATGTGCTGTGACATTCATAAGCCTGTGTTGAATGAATTAAACTTGCTTTGTCTTGGCTCTCCACTGTTCTTAGCCAGCTTTATCAAAGGTCTCCCTATAACTAAATGAAATCCGGAACTCTCCTTTCTCTCCCAAGGGACTTACCCATAGCACATGAAACAACAGCTGTTACCATGTCTTTTGGTTTTCTGTTTTTTTTTTTTTTTCTAAATTAGATGTATTGGGATATAATTCACATGTCCCAAAATTCACCTTTTTAAATTCAGTGGTTTGGAATGTAGTCACAGAGTTGCTTAATACTGACCACTATCTAATTCCAGAACATTTACATCACATCAAAGAAACCCAGATCTTAGAACAGTCACTCCCAAATTTTCCCCTTCTGCTCAGTCTCTGGCAACCACTAATCTGCTTTTTGTCTCTATGGATTTTTCTATCTAAGTGAAGTCATCCAAAATGTGGTCTTTAGTGATGGTTTCTTTCACTTAGCAAAATATTTTCAAGGTTTATTCATGGCCTAGCATATGGTAATATGTTATTCCTTTTTACAGCTGAATAATATTTCATTTATTGGTACATCTCATTTTGTTTCTGCAATTCCCTGTTGATAGATAACTGTTTTTTATAAGTAACTGGTTTAATTCTGGACTGGTGTGTGAACAGTATCATCATTAATATTCACATTCAAAATTATACATGAAAGTACATTTTCATTTGGGAGGTATATTTTTAAGGGATGAAATTGTTGAATTTATATGGTAACCCCAATGTTAGCCTTCTGAAGAAATATATAATTGATTTACAAAGCATATATACAATTTATTATTCCAGCAACATATGAGTACAATTTTATCCATTATTTTAATTGTCAGAATTATTTGATTTGAATTTTTGTCTGCCTCAGGGGTGTAGATTCTTAGTGTGATGTTTAAGACTTGATTCTTTTCTTGTTCATTTGCGACAGGGTCTCATATGCAGCCCTGGCTTACCTGGAATTTGCTATGTAGACGAGGCTGCTCTCAATCACACAGAAATCTCCCTGCCTCTCAACTGCTTGGATGACATGTATGTACAACTAAGCTGGAGAAATTATGATTTTTTTTATTTGTATGTATATGTGTGTCTGTCTGCCAAATGTATGTGTGTGTGTGTCAGGGGGATGCCCACAGAGGCCAGAAAAGGGTGTTGAATCTCTTAAAGCTGAAGTTGCAGGTGGTTTAAATTCACCCAACATGGGTTCTGAAAAACAAATTTGGGACCTCTAGAAGAGCAGCAAGCATTCATAACCACTGAGCCATCTCTCCAGCCTCATTATGACTTTAATTTACATTTTTCTCATGACCGACTTTGAATATGTTTTCATAGGATATTGGCTATTCTCTATCATCCTTAGGGTGAAATAAATCTCCACCTTTAATTGTGTTGTCCTTATAACTGAATTGTGGCAGTTCTTAATATATTCTGGATGCAAGTCCCTCATCAGAAATAGGATTTTGAAATATTTTCTCCCATTCTCTGAGTCAACTTCTTGTTTTGTTTCTGCTGTCCTTGAAGCAAAACCTTTAAAATTTTGGTTGAGACCTATGCACTTCTGCTTCTGATAACCTCTCAGAAACTTTTAGTGTTTTTCAGATGTTTTCCCTTTAAATATTGTCTGAATCCATTTAATCTTTCCGTCCTAGGACTCAATTGTGTGTTTGTTTCATTGCATGCCAGGGGGTCGCTGATGCTCTCTAAAGTTTTCTCCATTGTTTCATCATTCTGTTTTTCAAACTGTATACTTTTTTGACCCTTATTTTAATTCAGTCATCTTTCTACTCTCCCATGTGACATTGAGCCCATCTGTCTAATGAATTCTTTATCTTGTGTATTTTGTGCCTTTACAGAGATTCTCTGTTTTGTTCAACATTTTTCTTATTCTCTTATTAGTTAGACATCATTTTCTTAGCCTCCCTGAACATATTTAAAATATGATTTCAAATCTCTAGTTATTCCCACATTTGGAATTATTTTGTTTAAAACTATATGTTTTCAGTAATTTAACATGGCAACTCAAATTAAGATTCTTTATTTCCTTGGGGTTTGCATGGCTGTTAGAAGTTTGCTTTGTTTAATGATTTTCTTTAACTCTTCATTGTCTGTGTTTTATTATTCATGGACACTGTGGCTTAAGTTTGTGCTCAGTTAACTTGGTTCTCAGACAATGAACAGATAAAGATTTTCATAAATAACTCGAGGGAACAAGTCTTCCATACTTTGCTGTGGGACTCTTGGGTGTGAGAGTAGACAGTTTCAGAATCCTTCAGTTCCTGTTTAATCACAGTCGCAGTATCAGCTAAAGTGGTAGAGCTGCCTCAATATTTGCTGGGCATCCTTAGAGCTCTGGACCTGTACATGTCCTTCTTGATGTTAGAGTATCTTTATAAGTCCCTAGGAATGTATCAATTGCCAAGCTATATTGTGAGGGGTGGGGTATGCATGCGTTTGGAGGCTAGAGGTTAACTTTAGAGGTTGTTCCTCAGGAACTGTATGCCTTATTTTCTTAGATAGGCTTTATCACTGGCCTGAGACTCACCAAGAATGCTAGGCTAGACTGGTCATTATGCTCTGTGTGTGATTCTATCTCTCCACCCAAAGCACTGGGTTTATAAGCAAATACCACCATGACCATGCTTGGCCTTTTACATGGGTACTGGAGACCAGTCTTAGGTCCTGAAGGTTGCACGCAAGCTTTACCGACTGAGCTATTAATTTTTGATCAGCCTCTTATTTGCCAACTGATAATACTATCTCAGGTAGCTCCAAATGAAACAATGGGCATCTAAGCCTATTGCCATAGGTTTGCAATCTTAGCTACTCAGGAAATTGTGGCAGAGAATCATAAGCTCTAAGCCTACATAAGGCACACATCTAGTAGAGGCCAGCCTGAGACATTTAGTGGTACTCTATATCAAAATTAAAAATTTGAAAAAGTACTGAGATTATAGCTCACTAGTAGAACCCTTCTTCCTTAAACATGAGGCCCAAGGTACAATCCCCAGCACCTCAAAATATTAAATAATGGTACCTTATGGCTTTTGACAAACACCATGCACCCTGGGATATAGCTTCCATCACTCCACCCCATCCATTTAATTGGTCAGATTAAATAACAACAAGCCATAAGTATGGAGTATTCCACGGAGAAAAGAGATAGATCAAATACTGACAAATCCGAGAACAATGCTTTTAGGAAATCTATAAAGACAAGGGGAGGAATCTGGGTGTCTGCTGGGCTTCTGATTTTCATGGCTGTTAACTGGAAGTAAGGAAATAGGAATTGCCGTGTTAAAATACCACAAAGCTGTTCTGAGATTTATCTATAAAAACATTCTTCAGCAATGCAAATCACTCATTAAATGTTAGAGTTCTGGGAAATTATGATTTTAACCATTTACCCAGTGCCCTTTTTGCTTTCAGGAAAGAATGGGTTTCCAGATCGATTTCGTATTCCAAAATTGTTCCTCTTCTTAATTATCTCTCACTTCTCTGGCTACTCTTGTGAAATTTGAAGGATTTTCTTCTTAACATGCATGACTCATACCTGCCATAGAGTTTTATGTGAGTGTTTTACAATTCTGCATGAGACTTTCTTCCATGATCTCTCACTTTCTTTCCTCAGCTTGCATGTCCTGAGCCCCTTATTATGGTTTCATTAACATGCTGGTGACTGTGAATTCTCTGTACCTTCAGCCCTGTGTTTTTCCTGAAGTTCACACTCATTCATCTACCCTCTGTCTGTGGCTCTCTCAAAGCCCCTACAGGCAGCTCACTTCAAATGTATCTGAAATCAAATAATTATTTTCCATTAGCATTTTCTTACTTCCAAGTAACTTCTATGTCCCTGGTCACAATTATGGACACTATTGTAGACATGGCCAAGAACCAACAATCGTCCTTGACATTGCCCTTCCTCTGAACCAGCAGTAGCTGACTAATAATTACATCTCATAATCCAGTCTTCTTGCTTCTTGATAGCATTGCTTCTCTTTTTGTTGGATTCTCGTTACATTTAAAGTGGAATCAAGATACTCTAATGACACCTCAAAAGAGACTTTCTATTTGCGTTTTATCCTCCTCTCTAGAAGCCCTCACCCTACTCTCCAAGCAACCTCGACTCTTTCTTTCCCACACTTATACCACCCTCTGCTTTTTCAAGACAGATCTTGTGCTTATGTTAGGTTTCACAGATTCTTGATCTTTGTTGCCTCAAGTTGATTCTGTTATTTGCAACCACAGGATCCTAAACAACATAGCAAGCTTTGTTAGAGAGATCCATCTCTGTTGTGCTCTGTCCATTATCCTAGTTTTCCCTCATTAACAATGTATACTGTTAGCTAAGCTGCCTAGGATGCAGGGACACTCTGTGCTACTCATACTGTTCAAGTTTATCTTCTTGGTTTGCCCCTGCCAGGTCTTCCCAGAAAAGTGTCCTCTTGGCTCATACTAGGTCATGAGCCTGGTCCTTCCTATTCATTTAGACCCTGAAGAGTACGTCTTCCTCTTCTTGACTTCTTAAATAAAATTTTCTATCTGATGGGTGACATCAAAAGAAAAATAGCTGTGCTAACAACTTGAATTTATATCTAGTATAGGCTCCTACTGTCTTAGGAGCAAAACTTGTGGCAATTGTATATCTTCTATATATATTACATGGATATTATAATGACACTTTTGAAAATTGCAAAAACATCATACAATGCTTATTGCTTATTCTAAAAATGGGAGCTTATGGGGTTGGAGAGATGGCTCAGTGGTTAAGAGTACTGGCTGCTCTTGCAAAGTACACAGGTTTTATTGCCAGTACCCACATGGCAGCTAACAACTGTTCATAAGTCCAGTTCAAGGGAACTCCAACTCCATCTTCTAATCATCTCTGGCACTGCATGACATGGGTGCTTACAGACATGTGAGCAATATATTTATGCACATTAAATTAAAATAATACATAAATAATTTTTTAAATGGGGCCTTATACAAATTCTAGGGTTTACTTAATCATGTCCATTGATCAAAGGGGCAGTTTAGGGTATAATCTGGCTTTTCAATCAGACAGTCACAAATTGTCAACTTGTCCTTTTTCTTTTTCTTTCTTTCTTCTTCTTCTTCTTTTTTTTTGCCTATTTGTTACCTTCTGATTTGGATAGTTGCTATAATTCTCAAACTCAGATTTTTTTTCTGTTTGTAAAGTTTGACAAATCCCAGGTATGTTTCAAAGTTGTATGCAGTACTGTTGTGAATGGTTATAAAAATCCCAACCCTGGATCTTGTCAATGATTCCACTCAGTAGATGACAGCTTAGCTTGCTCTGAGCTTCATGGTGGTCATTCACCATGCAACCTCTTCTCTGTTCACAAACTTCAGTTGGTAATCTTTTGTTTCTTCTTCCTAATCCTTCACTTCCTCTGACTGTTTCATTTTGATTCCCAGCAAGCAGGCCACTATGTCTAGATCTGGCAAATTCTACAGTCTCCCTTTGGCTTTATCAGGCAAGTTCAGGCATGCACAGGCATGTCCACAAGTCCTCAGAAGGTTGACTCTGCCAAAGCCTAGCACTGCCCCCGCTCCCTTCCCACTGAGTCCTGTGCTCCAAGCTGTTGGACCTAAGTTCATGCTTTTGAAACTTTAGTATTTGTTCAGAGTCTGTGCCTCTGATTTACTCAGTGTCCAACTGTTGGTACTTATCTTGAAATTTCTAAGTGTAAGACTGCAATCAAAGTGTGAGGGCACAGAAATGAACAAATAAAGATGTTTGGGGACTGGCTGTTATTCTCATGTGATTTGCACATTTTTCTTGGCTTGCGTAATCTGAGGTGGCCGGGACCATTCTTGGCCTGGTAGTACAGTACATGGCAATTTGACAATTCAGGAGCTGGACATGCTGGAGGAGGCTTCACCCCTGCTAGGAAAGCATCCACCTCTGTGCCTCCCAGACAGTGTTGACGCATTCAGACAAGCTGGACAAAGAACGTACAGTCTACATTCCCTGGCCTTTGAAGGGAAGATGTTGTAATGTACAGGCAATTGGAGCGTTTGCCTAATTCATCAAAACATTCACATTTGCTAGTAATACAATGCAGCTATGATGAGAAGGGCTCAGGGGGAGCTCTGTGGATTAAGGGCAAAACAGCTCATGTCTACTAATTCCTACCATCCGGCTAAGCTTTGAAGCAGCTTTCTCTTCATTCATGAAAGTGTTGCAGGGTTATTTAAAAAAAACATGGGCTTTGGAACCAGATGGATGTATAGCAAAACCTTACTAGATGCAGGATCTTGGGAAATATATAATTTATAAGGCTCCTGCTCCCATTGGGAGAAAGAAGTTGATAAAATAAATGAACTCTATGCAGATTGTATGAGGAATCTTTGAGATAATGTGTGGTGCTTAGCAGGACAATGGACTCAACAAGGACTATGAATAAACTTTTATCATCATCTACTTTTTATAGGGCTGTCATGTGCCAGGTACTCACCTGTGTATTTAGCCTTTCTTTCTACCTTAGAGTTAGCTGATCATTACATTGGGAAGAAACAGAGAAACATATTTGGAATTAGGCAAAGAAAGCTTGATATTAGACCTGCTATTACCTCTGGTTCAGTCACATGGCTTTGGACAATTACTATCTCTTTAGATCTTGTTATTTTTCATTGTAAACCAAATTGATTATTTCTATTCCAAAGATAAAATAAGAATAATTAATAATAATTACAGAGCTTTCATTGATATAGAGTTTATTAATTTTCAAGTACTTTTAAAACATTTTGCAGTACAGAATTATTTCATCTTTATGATAACCTGAGGGAATTCTTATATGGATTTGACTAATGAAGGACTGGAGGAACAGAGTAGCTAAGTAATATGTCCATGGTGAAGAAGCATCAACTAACTGAACTTGTCTGCTTCAAGAGATTCTCTCAGTCATCACATTCCATACCTGCTGGACTGTAAAGCCCTGTATAAATATGGAGGTGTAGTCCCACCCTGGAAACATCTACCTAATCCCATTTAATGAGTTAGTATTTTGTTCAACATTGTAGGACCTAAATGATTCACTTTGAGAAAAACAGAAGCAGTTTTTGTTCAATGTTTCTTTTTGTAACATTCTGCTACAAAACTTTCCAAACAAACATAAAAATTGATTTTTACTTCTGTCTAACACAGTGCTATAAGTAACTTTTCTTTTTTAAATTTATTTTTATTTTATGTGTATGAGTGTTATACCTTCATGTATGTAAGTAGAGATTTGTCATTCAGTGGCCTCAGAATCCAGAAAAGAGTGTTGGATCCTTTGGAACTGGAGTTATTGAAGGCTGTTAGCTGCTGTGTGGGCACTGGGAATCAAACCCAAGTCCTCTGCAAGAGCAGTCTGTGCTCTTGACTGTTGAGCTATCTGAAGCCGTTCCCCCTTTTTTGTTTTTGTTTTTAAAGACAGGGTGTCCATGTGTTCCCAGCTGACCTGAAACTCCCTTCATAGACCAGGCTAGAACCAGTTTCACAGAGATTCACCTGCCTCTGCCTCCATAGTGTTGGCCCTAAAAGCCAGAGTCCCAGGCTGCCCAAAGCTACAGGGAGACCCTGTCTCAAAAGACCAAAAAGAGAGAAAAATGTATGTACTACCAAGTTCAGCTTGTAATTAACATTTTTACTTTTTACTCATCACATATGAGTAAAAAAAGCCATCTATCTTATTTAAGATGCATTTCAAAATAAGTTAGAAATATGGTGCTTCACCTAGATCCTCCACTATGTATATGATTGTGATTTAATATACTTTATGATTTCTTTTCTTTCCCAAAATGCCTTTCAGGTTCCTCATCTACAATGAAGACTGGGCAAACTCAGAACATTAGAAGACCTCAATCCCTGTTTAGTTTGCTTGCAATAGTGTCGCTCTGTTATCATCCTTGTTGTTGCTACTGTTGTTAATTTTTCATACCTGGTTTCTTAAGCTACAAGTTAGTCTGCTCTTCCACTGCTTCCTTCCCTGTTCAGTCCTTCCATTTCATCCCAGACTTAATGACTCCTGTTCAGTTTTCCCTCTCCCACCCTCATCATCTTATGCCCAAATCCAACCACAGGTTGTACTCTGCCAGACCTCCCTATATCCAATGGCATTCCAATGTTGCCACAGAATTCCACATGGTATCCAAATATCTGTCTGGCCTAGCCAATTATGACAATAGCACCTTATATTTAGTCAGTGATGTCTCATTATTTCACTCAGTAAGTATTTTTCAAGACCCTATTTAATCAGGTGACCAAGAGAAGGGGAGGGCAGAGAGCAGCCCAGGAGATGAATAACAAAAGCATGAAATCAATCAACACACATGGATTGCATAACTTCTGTGTACACATCATTGCCAAGGAGGAGTTTATAGCCTGGTTGGGAGAAGAAAACAAGTACACGAGAAACTATTGGAGATCCAAATAACTGAAGAGGGAGAACCAAACAACTGAATGACTGTCTGCACATCTGCCAGAGCTCTGCAGCAGAAGGCTGAGTGTAAGATTCAAATTGAACATGTGGAAAGAAATGAGGCTATGATTAATATTAAATAAATCTAAGGCTGTGCCCTAATTGAGGGAATAAAATAGGACTGTTTTAAAGGAAAAGTTGAATTATGATGAACAATTCTTCAAGCGCCTTAGAATCTGTGGAGGAATTAAGTGGAGTCAAAGTGTCTAGACTGGAATGCACTACCTCACGAACGGTTCAATAGAATCAAAAAGGTAACCGTATTCTAGAAATAAGATCTGCTTTAGAATTGTGAGGCTGTAATTGTCAGGATGGTGTGAGTTCTTATAGGCAGAGATGAATAATAATAATCTATTGAATTCAAGAAACAATAAGGAAGGTGCTCAAGGGAATGGACCAGAGATGTAACCAAAGAGAAACCATGTGGAAGAGACCAACCAATGTAGACTAAATGAACTTTCTGTACCTGCTTCAACATCAAATGTGGGGTGGACATAAATTTGAATTTGATTCTGAAGTCTATTAGGGGAAAAAAACTCATTTTCTTAGCCCCTGTTTTCTATATTATAAAACTAATATAAAACTGACTCTTAAACTGAGTGTGGTGATGACACCTTTAATGACAACACCCCAGTACTGGAGAGTTAGAGACAGGAGAATCATTGTGAGATTGACATGGGCCTGGATGGTCCACAAAGCAAATTCCAGGCCAGCTGGGGCTACACATTGAGACTTTATCTCAACAACAACAAAAAATTTGACTCTAAGAGGTTAAGTGCATTTGGTACACAGTCATGAGAACCAGAGTTCAGATTCCAATGCCCACATAACAAACCACAAACATCTATTATTCCAGTTCCATGGAATAGAATGCCCTCTTTTGGCCTTTTACCAAAGAGCACACACCCACATGTGCACACACACACACACACACACACACAGAAATGCAAACACAAAAGCAAAGTAACTTTTAAAAGGAGACATCAAATATGTTGAAACATTTCTAACATATCTGATTAAGGAAATTCCTGAGTTTTATTTCCTGAAAGTTCTGCTTCCTTTTTATCCTCATAAAATTATGAGAATTCCAATGGAATCTTATGAGTTGTTCCTGGGGACACAAGTATTAGATCTGGTCATATTCAGTCTTATCCCTGAACACACATGGGGAGTACTGATTAAATAATGTAAAAAAAAAGGAAAGAGTCATATTTCACAGCAAAAAAAAAGTCTTTTTAATTTATACCTCTCAACAAATTAAACAAAATGCTAACAAAAATGAAGGCATAACTGAGCCAAATGAAGTCAAATAACTTGGTGAATAGATCACAGGATAAATCTGACACTCACTGAACCTCTCAGTCATGACATCCCTGTCCAGGTTCCCAAACACTATCACAAGGAGAGAGAGCTAAGAGACTACAATCATATACTGAGTAAGGGAAGTATAGTCTCATAAAATTAACCATACACACACCATACATTAAATATTTCTCTTGGTGGCTGTGGAATTGATTGATGGTTGACAGTTTTCTGTACCTGCTCTATCTCTTTCATATTTGTGATAAGACTCCTTATTCTGTTTGCAACCTCAATTTCCCCATATGATTTGCTTTTATATATAAGAATACATTAAAGATTACAACATAAATTTTATTCTGTATAATAAATTATTCAAATGTAAACCTGAATTTGATTATTCTTAGAAGACTACAGGCATTGTGTATTTTGAAGCTCTCTGAGGGAACCACATAGGTGTTGGAAATCCTGCAGGATTGAGTCACCAACTAGAACTTCATAATTGTAGAGAAATGAGATACGACAGATTCAGAGCCAAAATTATCTCAAGTTATCTTTTATCCTTTGAACAAGCATTTACTACCAACATCTATATCTGACTTAGCATCCTTGTGAATGGTAGATAAATGCATTCTTTTTTAAAGCATTTTATTTGTTATTTTAGTTTTATGTATATGAGTGTATTGCCTGCATGTGTATAAGTGCACTCATGTCATGCAATGCCTGTGGAAATCAGAAGAGGGAATTGTGTTCCCCTGGAATTGAAGCTACAAATGGATTTAGCTAGTATGTGGGTTCTGGGATCTGAACCCAGATGTTCTGCAAGAATACTCAGCCCTCTTAACTGTTGAGACATCTCCCCAGCTCCATCAAGTATATTCTGAAAGTTAGCAAGTTACTAGTTTCCATCAGCTCTCAGTGTAAGAATGTTCTAACATCATATCTGAAATCTGTCACTATTCTACTATGATTCATCTATCTGATATCCCTGCCAATGTACTTGATTAATGTTTTGATTTTTAACGTTCTCTGATGGTGAATGCTTCTGTAGTCTCTTCCACAAGGGAACATGTCATTCAGGGTAACCATAATTTATGTTCCTAGGACATGGTTATTCCTATTTGGTTCAAAATAAACCATCATCTGTGCCCTTTGGATGAAGAGCTATGTTGTACTTTGAGAACATGAAATCATGTTTGTGGACTTTAGTGTACACATCTTCGTCCTTCAAACCATTTACTTCTCTGACATGTTAGATGATACTCGACCCACTTAGAACAGACTCTCAGCACTTCCAAAGAGACTATTTGGTCAGAGTATTACTAGAGCTGGCTCTTACAAATAGTCTGTATTTTCAGGTATCCAGAAAATGTCAAAATTAGAATTTGTTGTACTGCAGAGTGAACAGGACCTTACTAGCATCCATTTGTGTTGTGTGACATCTCCCCAATGCTAAGGATACCTTCTCAGAACTTTTGTGCCCCACAGAGACTAACTGTTATAAAAATTATCCCTGTCAGTCCTGTCCCTGGACCTGCCAGACATATCATAGGTACCCAGTTGACCTTACCATTCTTCTTTCTTCCTTCTATCCAACATTCACCTTCTATTTTCCTCCAAAGAGGGAAAAACTACGTGTATAAATAAACATGCAGGTCCCCCACATGTATGAGTCCCATAATTAGCTATATATAGCTTGGGCTCATACTTCTACATGATAAACCTACCAGGATCATTTCTGACAGGCTCAGAAGAGATGTCTAACTGAACCAAGTTCTTGAAACAGATTTAAATACAAAGTCAGTGTATGAATTTTCCTGAGTAGACATTTGTTCAGATAAGAAAGGCCTATCTTTTAAATATAACTTTCATTTTTTAAATGAAAATAAATGTCATTTTAAATATTCTTAAAATCCAGATAAATATAAAAGAAGAATCAGAAGAGAATAAAGAAAAGGAAAAAGCAGGAGAAGAAACAGGAAGGTAAAAGAAGAATAAGGAGGAAGAGGAAAAGGAGGAGGAGGAGGAAGAGGAAGAAGGAATATCCTAAAAATTAATTCCAACATCCAGATACATCTACTAATTTTTAGCTTATATCATTGCAAGAATTTTTCATATGTAACCAGTTACTAATGATTAGAATATAGTGATTTAGAATGTTACACTACTTTAAAGTACAGAATCCTTATAAAAATATGTTTGAGTAGAACTATGGTCATCACTTTTGAAAAGAGTTCCACAAGTTAAATCAGTACCACAAATCCTCACAGATTCTCACCTGACAGTTCAAGCTCTTTGTTTTAAACGTGCTTCTCGTTCCCTGGACTGCTGTTTATTTCCACCTCTACTGCTCTATCCAGGGACTCCTCCAGCACAGTCTACTTAGTCTTGGTTCATGGCCCTCATGCACCATCCTTTCTGTCTTCCCCAAGTTTATCACTGTTGGTCTATTACCTGGCCTCTCCTACACATACTGATAGAATGTCACAAATGCGTTCCCTTCTGTGTGTCTAAATTTGTTCATTTTAGGTTTTCATTTCATAGAATGAGAAATGTTTTAAAAAGAAAATCAAGTCAAACGATTCTCCCTGCTCCCATTCCTCATCAAACCCTCACAGCCTTCAAGTTCTGAACTACTTTGTTCCTACTTATGTCTATGGGCTCTCTGCCCCACAACCCTGGCACATTCTGCTGAATCTATGTTGATCTCAGTGCTTCTTGATTGAGACAAGCTTTACTGCACTTCAAGGCAGAGACAGTGACTCTTCCTTTTCCAGAAATCCCTCCACCCAGCTCTGCCTGAACCACCACTCACTTCATTCTAGAATGATTCTCCATTCATAACTGTTTATTTTCCTTGTCTATAAATATCCCACTTCATTTCCCATTATGGGATACATTTATCACCACATTATACATGTGCCTTTAATGTCTCCCCACAGTATCCTTCTTCACTGTGTCCCCCAAAATTTAATGACAGCAGTTTACAGAGGATGCTCACTAAATAAGTAGTGCTTGTAAATAAGTCCTGCATGTATGGCTATATGAGTGGAAGAGTGAATGTGATTTTCTGTAAATCAGAGCCTCAATACTAAAGCTTAGATACCTATTGCCCAGCTGAATTTTAAAAAGTGAATCAAAGTTCCACTGCTCTTAGGAGAGAACTGAAGAGGACAGTTTAAACCTGACTGACCTGCAAAGATTATGTTCATGATAATTTAGTTAACACCATCAGAAAAAAAAATAATGTTCTTAGAAGTGCAGTTGATTTGATGTTTTATGTGGTTATTCCCTTTCCTAGAAAATCACTTAAAACCATAGTGATATAAAATGTTTTGAAGATTCAGTAGATTTTCCTTCAGAATTGAACTGCTTTTTCTTTCTGTAGTTATGTATATAAATGAGGTGAACCAGCACCCAAAAACATCTAAGCGAGCAAAATGTAAAAGAGAGTTTGTTAAATGGGGAAAGAGTTTATCTCTAGAATTAAACATCCCATTCAAATTCTAGAACCCTCATTTACTCACTGAACAACCAGAAACATTTTACATACCTTGCCTGGAGACAATACTCCCATTGTTAATACAAAGACAACAGGGACCTCTTCATGTACATGAGACATAACACCCATCTAGATCAGGATATGACATAATTTACTCCATTCATAAAGTCTATTTCCACATGTACTTTAGCACCATATTTTTATTTCTTCTTTGAGAATTCCATACATATATGCCCTGAATTTTGGTTCTATTTATTCTCACCCTCCCCTTGAATCCCCTCCTCAATTTCATGTCCGCTTTTTGTTAATAATCTACTGAATCCAGTTAATGTGACCCCTCTGTGTATGAGGGTGAGGCCAATTCCTGGACCACAACCAACATATCAGGGGGGAAACCTCTGAAGAAAACTGACTCTACTTCCCCAGCTATCACTGGCTCTCCAGTTATGGGTGGGGACACACATAAAACCTTCCCCTATCCCATATGTATTTTTTTTCTATTGTTTACTCTGTGAAAGTTTGTGAAGAAGGACACAGTGGAATACAGAACTGTCCCCTGGGATGTAAAGAATCATTTTTGTCATTTTTGCAGAGGATGGGAAGGCTCTTAGAAAAGAACTAAGGCTGATAATTAGGAGGCTCTGGTCAGTGGAGGATTTAGGTTTGCCAACAATAGATAGGACTTTCCAGCAAACAACACTACTCTTCATGAAGATATATCCTTCTGAACTCTCCAGGAAGATGCAAGAAGGATGGAGGGAAGTAAAACAACTCTGCGTAATGCTACTCTTGAGCCAGACTCCCTCCGACAGCACAGTTCTCTGTTGTTCCACAACGAGGCACATTTAAGACGTATTTCCTCTGTGTGCTCTCTTATTGCATTCCTCAATGTTTGCATCTCCATTGATATAGCAGGTTATTCTTTAGCTTTTATAGCCAATTTTGAAGCTTCACAAATCTAAAAATTTCTCTACAATGTATCTGAAGTTAGTCAGGACTATGAAAAATTCCAATAATCTGTTTTAGGGGCTAGAGAAATGGAAATGGTTCAGCAGTTAAGAGCACTGTCTGTCATTGCAGGGACCTGGGTTTGATTCCCAGCACCCATTTGGCAGTTGATAACTATCTGTAACTTCAGTTCCAGGGGATCTGACATCCTCTTTTGACCTCTGCAGGTATTGCATGACATGGGTACACTTAAACACATGCACGAAATACACTCATACACATAAGATAAAATAATGATAATAAGAAAGAAAAGAAAAATGCCAAAAGTCTGTTGTAAAAGACTGTGTTTGTTCACTTGAACCAAGTTCTTCCCATGTCACTCTGGCTGGCTGGGCACATACAATAAAGCCTAAGTTGCTCTGAGCTCAAAGCAATCCTCTTGCCTCAGTTTTCCAAGTGCTGGAATTACAAACATGAAATACCACACTCAATAGAAAATTTCTTGTTTACTAATATGATTTGCAGCTAATACTTGTTTTCAGCAACTTAGTGTAAAATTGTCATTTCTTTTGTCCTGACACTACAGCACTCAACCTGTTTCCTCCTTCTCCTCTGCTTTAATACTGTCACATTTTCAGTACTAAAGTTACCAGTTCATTGGTGGACAACTTCACAAAAACAGAGGATGTTTTGGGGTCTGCTAAGTATATTGTATAATTTGGCATTTTTTTCCAAAATGACTTGAACATGTCTATAGCCTAAATTCTGTATTAAGACATCGTCAGGATTCAGGTTGCCTTCTCAGCCCAAATATGACATATAAAGGAAAAACAGTCTCAACTTCTTCTAAGCCCTTGCTAGCTAGACCCTGAGCAAGTCATCCTCCAGCAATGTCTAATGGCTAATAGAACAGAATTTGAGTAAGTCCAGTCTGGATCAAACCTTTCTCTGCTACTCACATTGTGGTAAGAGTTGATTAATTTTACGCCTTCGGAGCTTGAGTTTCTTCATTCCTAAAATGTCTACCATAAGAATGTGCTCATTTCCCATAGAGGATCTCCTTTGATGTATATAGTTCTCTTAAACAAACAAAAACAAACAAACAGACAAAAAAAAAAGACTTAATTGACTGAGACTCATGAACCCACTATTCCACAATTCTTCGTACCTGGCCTTCAGGCCTGTGGGTGGCCACCATGTCACCCATCCTTGGATGGCCCAACCATCATCACCCAGGTGACCAACCCTAAGGAAAGTGAGGGCCGGATGCCAGGCACAAGAGAGAAAAGAGTTGGCAGCAACATGGATGCAGACACTGGAAGAAGAATGGTGGTGCAGTAGCTCTTAACAAAATGTGACTTCAGTAAGAAGAAACCTCATCATCGGCTCCCCCTGGCCATAGAGGAAAATGTGAAAACAGCAAATACCAAAAATCCAACAAGATCTTTGACGATGAAGAAGAGCACACTTGAGCCTATGAGGGGGCATTCTCATTCCAACCTCCGCATTCCATTTATATGGCCCCCGTAGGCTCATGGCCATATAAAAATAAACCTGTATTGTCAACCTTCAAAAGTCCCCATAGACTTTACCAGTGACTTTACCAGTGTCAATACTATTCAAAAGTCGAGAGTCCAGAGTCTCTTCTGGGACTCAAGGCATTCCCTTAACTCTAAGCCCCTGTAAAATCAAAACACAAATTGCATACTTCCAACATACAGTGGAGCCTAATGCACACTTAGAGACTCCCCTTCTAAAAGGGAGGACATAGTGAGGAAATACTGGATTAAACAAGACCAAAAAGCAGTAGTAAAGCACTGTATCAGTAGTTTCATGCCTAACTTCTGAGACTTGACTTCCAAAGGTTTTAGATGGGTCAGCCCTTCCAGTTTTGCTGTTTGCAACACACATCTCTTTCTGCGGCTGGTACCACTCCCTGTATGCAGAGGCCTCGGGGCTCTAGTGTATCCAACATCTTGAGTTCTTTACTACCAACCAGGCTTCATGTTCACTAACCCATACTATAGACTTCCATTGCCTCTTGGCCTCTCATGGTCTCATTTATGCAAGTACACACCTGCTGTATGCTGCCTGACCTTGGTTGCTCTCTGAAACTGCAGAGAAAAAAACAATAACCTCTCACTTTCACTCTTGCATCTTTCATGCCTCTAAAGCCAGAACCATGTGAATGAATCTTCCAAGTCTGACTGCAAGTCTGGGATGGACCCTGACCTGCCTCTTCTACATCAGCAGCTCTTCTATGCTGTGGTTTTCTAGGAAGAGAAAATGCCTAGGTATATTCCTTTCACAAGTTGGAGGCTTAGCTGGAAGTGTTCTTGCCCTGAAGGTACTCTTTTCATTTAGTGCAAAACTTAACTAATGGCCCTAATCTCCTTATCACAAAGAGCCTCACCTTCAGAACATACTTGAGCTCCATATTCATATCTGAGTGTTGATTTTCAATCCAAACAGTAGATTTATATAAAAGTTACCATTAATAACCATGCCTCCATTTCTACAGTAGACTATCTTAAAATTTCTTCCCCAAATAAATTAGTTCATTACTTTTTAACTTAGCCTCCGACAAGGTCTTTGACTCGGGGAGGACTGTGAACAGAAGCTTTACCAAACTTTCCAGTTGCTGCTGAGGTCCTTATGTCCCTGTGGAGTCATGTTGCTCTCAATACTACTTTCTTCTAAGCTCCTATAATGGCCAATTAAACTCTACTTGCATTATTCAACTGCTTTCCCAGTCCAAACTTCCAAAATCTTCTGCATTCCTCCCCAAACCCACATGGTTAAGTTTTTCACAGCAACAGCCCACACTCTGGTAGTCACTTTTCTGTTTCTATGATAAGAAACCACGGCCAAGGCACCTTACAGAAGGAAGAGTTTATTTGGCTTGTGATTTCAAGGAAGAGATTTTAATGGTGAAGGAGGCATGCAACAGGAGCTGGTCAACGCAGAAAGTTGAGCAGTCAGATCCTCAAACAGGAACAGGAAGTAGAGAGGGACCAGAAAACTAGAAGGCTTAAGAACCCTGAAAACCCACCTAGTGTTGTGTTTTCTCCATCAATACTAAATTTCCTAAAACCTCCTGAAAAAGTGCCACCAACTGGGGACTAAATGGCCGTATTTGGACCCCATAGGGGACAACTAGAAGGTAGATGGTTGCTCCCACAATATTTATAACACTAGAGTACCTATGGGCAAAATTTACCAAACCAGTTTTTATTTTAGCTTTCAGGGTTCACAGCTGGGTAAGGCTGATTATTATCTTTCTGTAACAGTAACATACATAGCAGTGCTATGATCGCTAGTCAGGAGAGATGTAACTTCAAGGTCAGTACCAGCCTGATTTCTCCTTGCTTGTGTCTCAGATGTGTAGTGTCTTCAGTATTAGGGCCTTACAGTCAAGTTCTGGTAGATATCCAAGTGCCATGGCAATACGCAGTATTTTTTGAGGTTCTGTGGGATATATCTGATCCAAAACTCGAAAAGAGGGAGTCCTTTCCTAGCATTGGTCCTTGCATTTACTAGCTTGTGGTATCTATTAGGGCCATTGAACTCTTTTTATAGTGTAACTACCTCTATGTTCTTTTACATTATATGTGTTTATATTGATAGAAGTTTCTATAGTAGGTTTCAAAAGGCCTTTAGTCTAAGCTATCTCTCCTCATACTTCTTCCTTGGACCTGCACTCTCATTCAGTGATCACATCAAGTAAATAGTGGGTTAAGAATAAGTGGGTTAAGAACTATTCAGTTCTCAAAACTTTCCAGATTTTACTGCTACCTTAAGACAGATTAGGAGACAGTTATATTTTTTGACCACATTCTTTGGGTTCCTAAAATTATTTTTAGGAATAATGGTTTAACACTATTCTTTCAGTGCTCATTCAGACTGTTATCTTCTGAAAGGTAAAAGAAAGAAAGAACTTCCCTTACCAAAACACCCCAGATATTTGCAGGACTTCTTTGGGACTATTGAGAATATCTTCCAGTATACAACTCAATATCTTCTTGATAATATTTTCTCAGAAGTAACATTTGTATCTACCCACAGTTTCTTGTTCCAGATTCCAGGAGATAGGTACCCATTGTGATAGTTGTGAAGGTGCCTAAGTTGCCTAAATTGGGACCCCAGGATATTGGTGATGGAAGGACCATAGGATGTCTGTCAAGGAGGTTTGCAGGCATAAGTGGAGCTGGAGTAAGAGGAGACAGTTCTGCAGGTGGCAGAGCAGAAGAGGTGGAATTACCTGTGCCTTCTGGAGCCCAGGTGATTGCATTATAAGCCACCAATGCTGGGCATGGAGCTATGGGATTTAGTGTTTGTTCTGCTGTATATTTTACTTGATTCAGGTAATCATTCTTTGATGTACTCTCATCCTTCACCTTAAGAATAGGATTGTTTACTTTGTGCCAATATACATCATAAATATATGTAACTTGTTCTTAATTTTATAAGAAGCTCACCATTAAAAACTTCAGACATTTAAAGTATTGGAATTGTTAAAAAATATTATACAGACCATTAAACTAGCCTGCATGCATTTTACATTATAATTTGTTGAGGAACTTACTGGGACAAGGATTAGAAGGTCTTGACTTAAAAGTAATGTGCTTGGATGTGTCAAGTTGGCAAGAGGTAGAATTGTATAGATAGTGTTAATTGTCACCTTGACAAAATCTAGAAATATCTGGACAGGCCTGTGGAGGATTATCTTGATTGCACTGATTGAGGTAGGAAGACCTGCCCACTGTGGGTGTTATCATTCCTTGGTATGGGAATCTTGGAGTGTATTGTGGAAACAGAAACCTCAACAGCAGCATGTGTCTTCTGCTTTCTGTTTCCTGACTGTGAATGTGATGAGGTTGCCTTCAGCTCTTGGTGACTAGACTGAGGCCCTGGACTGTGAGCCAGAATAAACCCTCTGTTGTTTTTGTCATACCAACAAAAAAGGAACTAAGATACCCATCATGTTTTTCATATTTCCTAGGCTTCAAGGGTAATTCAAAGGTTATTTGTTATATTCAGTTGCTATAGCTTTATGTAACAAATATTTGTTTGGCTATGACTTGTTTTTAGTTTTTCCACACCACCTAACCTTTGGTTTTCCAGTTCTTCATATGTGGCCCTTTCCATCTGTTGGCTAATTGAATTGCCCAAAAGAGGGTTAAGTTTGTAGAATTAGAAGAAATACGTACGTGAGAGGCATACACGATCAAGATTCAAAATCACACTGTCATTAATTGTCATTGCCTTTACCTCCCCTCAGAACACAGTCAATATATCTTTTAGGTGTGTCTGAGAAGAGTGTACGTACAGATGAATACATACAACACTGTTTACAGTTTATGTAAGTAGGAGTTTTCATTCCTCCTCAAGTCCTGTTAGCAAATGAAAAATAAACACAAGACAACCAAATTGTCAAAGAGTGAAATAATGATACAGGAAAACAAATGTGATTGCAGGTGGATACATATATACTAGATGATAAGAATTTGATCTTAGATGGCATATTAGTTACTTTTCTATTGCTGTGATAAAACAGCGTAGCCAAAAGCAACTTGCAGAAGAGTTAATTTTGGCTTGCAGTTTCAGAAGGGGAGGAGCATTTGTGATGGTAAGGGAGACACGGCAGCAATCAACTGAAGCAGGAAGCTGAGCAATGATGTGGCATCTTTAACGCAAACACAGGTGACAAAGACAACAAACAGGAAGTTGGTCAAGGCTATGAGCTCTCAAAGCTGTCCCCAGTCACATACTTCCTTCAACAAAGGCACAGTACACCTCCTAAACATTCCCAAACAATGCCACCAACTGGGGACCAAGTGTTCAAAAATGTGAGCCTCTGGGGAATATTTCGTATCCAAACCATTACAGATAACTTGGGAAGAAGGCACACTGGGCTTGAAGCAATGCACAAATATATATAAAGAAAAAAAGGAGGGGATTCTAGATGATGACACTTTAGCAAGGAAGAGTGAAGTGAGGACAAAAAAAACAGGCTGACTTTATTTCAAGTTTATGAACAAAAGTACCAGAATGCTCATTAAAATGCAGACAAATCTGAAAGTTCATAATTATTTATGATTATAATTATAATAATTATAATTATTATGAAACGTTTATTTCACCAAGAACAAAGTCAAAATATATAATATAAAAGTATTATAGAATGCCAAAGGAAAACAAAAAGTGATATGTGGAACATCATTTTCTCTCCCCAATTTTAAACAACTGAAAATAACTAAATTTGAGCAGGAGCGCCTCTAAGGAAGCCCATGTACTCCTCTCCCATTGGGAAGTGTGTTTATGGAATCATAGAGGAGACGGAATTATCAAGTTGGTGCTCAGCACTAGCAAAGACTGAACATCGAAGGAAGTCTCATAATAACATAGAGGTAGGTGTGCGTGCCATGTTTCCCGGACTCCAGGCCCAGAGCTCCTTCCTTACCTTGTATCATGATCTCCCTGTCTTTCAGTTAGTGTACATCTGCAAAGATGAAATAAATCCCTGTTTAAAAATATTGTCCTTCACTAGAGTGAGGGAATATCTCCCAAGAAGAGGTGGAAAGGTTGGAAAAAAACATGATTTCTAGGTGGTTCAGGGTGAAACGGTGTCTTCTGGACATGGCAGGATCACTGCGCTCTTGAACTCACAGCAGTTATGATTGCTTATACAAAACCTGAGCAATATAAACACAGTGGACATTCTAGCATGGAATGGGAAGGGCTTCATGAGAGCCCCACCTGTAACTGATGATCCTAGGTATTTGATGATTTCTGGGGATGGGCAGCTCCTGGTAGTTCAACCATAGTCCACTGTGTGGATCCATACCCAAGAGAATATGAAAAGCACAAATTGGAATTGGTAGGTTACTAAAGATAAAAAAGAAAATGAAATTGTGGGGATAGTGGAGAAATGGGTGTGTATCTGGGAGAGGATAAGAGAAGGAATTAGATGTGAATGTGATATATATCAATTGTATGAAATACTCAAAGAAAGTAGAAATCATCGATAAAAATTTTTAAAGAATTGAAAAATGAAATTTACCTGCCATCTCTTGAGTTTTGAATATCTTTGTGTCAAAATCTATGTTCATCAATGAGGATGCAAAGGCTTACATCATGTTTGAAATACATTCCTTGCCCTTGAAGTGGCTGGATCTGAAACAGCAGAAGAAATGGTGTCTTGAGAGTCTATTATGAGATTGCCAGTTGACTTTTTCAATTCAAAAGGATCAGCTGACAAACTTGAAGCTGTGTTTTCTGTAGTATCCAAACACTTGGGGTTTTACATATTCTCATTTCAAATTTGCTGAAAGTTTATTGATATAAATTCATACATACTTGAAAAATACACATTTTAAATGCATTTGCACTTGTTGAGTAGGACTGGAATATGTCTGTCTTCCAGAGAGAAATGTATAGGTAGAATGATGATAAATACTTCTTCCCTGAAACAGATTTTTTTAAAAGTCTGGGAAGGATATAAACAATGAGCTAGTCTGGAATGAACAATAGGTTTTAGTAGGCAATGGCTCTTTGTTGGAACAGAGCAAGACAAACCTCACAGCTGCACTTTTGCAAAGCAGGAGAGAGAGTAGACTGAAGATGTTTGCCATGAGCACGGGACGACTAAACTCTTGTGTGACCTAATGCAATCCTTTCCTAATGACAGGTGGTGGCAGTGACTAGAAAGATTCAGCTTATAGGTGTGAAGCCTGCCTTTCCCAGTTTCACTTTCATGGCTCTTGTCATTCTAGAACAACTTCAAGCCCAGCATGTTCTGGAGACTTACTACATGCCTGAAAGTTTCTCCAAATGCTTTATTCTTTGAAACAAAAACAAGACACTCAATGGAATAAGGACTCCTGCTATTCATAGAGAAAGATACAGTTGACTTCTAGCTGTCAACATCCCCTTGTTATGGAATTTCAGATACTAGCCAGTGTCCACAGGCAGAATCTGTGGGCTACTCGTGAAGACTGTCCAGTGAGAAAGAAGAGCACAAACTTTTCTGTTTTTCTCTAAAGGATGCTTGTTCTTTCTCCTTTATTCCTCTGTGAGGATCTGGATAACTATTTGTGTTGTTGTAGGTGTTATTTCGGTGTTTGCTTTGACAAAGTTTTATCATACAGGCCTTACTGACCTCTTACTTGCTATGTAACCAAGAATGGCCTCAGACTTGGAGCGATCCTCCTGCTTTGATATTCCAAGTGCTGGGAATAGAGAGATGCACTACCATGCCAAGCTTAGCCATTTTTTTCCCTTGAACCTGTCAGGTTGCACGTTATATAAAAGATATATGTCAGGGAACCAGTGAGCACAAATATGCTTGTAACATATCGGGAGAGGCCTTAACAATTGTGAGAGTCAGAAGGGGAAAGAACAGAATCCTCTCTCTTTTCCCTTATCCCCTTGACTCACCCTATCAAAGTTGTTGATTCTCGGAGAATGTTTCCATCATACAACTGGACAGTAAGCTACCCGTTCCTTTCACCTCTGACCATCTCACCCCCTTTTAACTCACCTAGGATCCCAGCCGAATGTCTCTGACTTTCTAGGCACTAATTCAGAGGATATTTTAGGCTCCTAAGGATATTTACCCTTCTATACAGGAGCATGAATAAAATAAACATCCAATGTTTTAAAAAATAGAAAAAAGTTGAGATTTCACTCTAATTTCTGGAGCCCAGCATGTTTTCCAATGAAAGAACAGTGAGATAAGCAGAGGTTATCTTAAACCAGAGGCTGATTCAAATAAGAGAGAGTGAGCAGCCAGTGTTGTACCACATGGACTGATCTTGACTCAGAAAACCTAAACACTGGCCCTGATTTTTGACTTACAGAAAGGTTGAGAGATCTCAGAACTCTTGCCTTTTCTGAGTCCGAGTTTCCCCTCTACCTCCCACTGATGCTCAGTCTCCTTGTTCTCAAGTGACAGGTACCTTCACAGAAAAGAGTTCTGATTTCTGTTGTTCTTACAGCAATGGTTGAGCATGTGTTAAGTCCACTGTGTAAGCTGGAGAGAATCTGGATTTAGAAGAGTTACAGTGGATTGCTGGCAGTACCTCCAAGACCAGGACCATGAGAAAATAATTTATGGCCAGTTTATACAAAAGCAAGAAAATACAGTGCCTAGAATTTCTCTTACCAAACATCAGAATACATAGGGAATTGCCCAATCGTTAAATCTTGGTTTTTCTCTATATTCCTTTAATATCAAGAAACTCCTTCCATATACTGAGAATTCTGCAAACTCTACTTAGAAACAGAGAAAGAAAATAAAGGGAAAGAAGAGAAGATGGAAGAGGACTAGACAGGAGAGAACGGAGGCAGGAGTGGCTTTCCCACAGCTCTGATCTGGACCCTGTATGACCCAGGAGAACCAGACCTGTGACCTGACACAATACTTTAGACATATTAAAATCATGGAAAACATTATAGTGTTTGGCTTGCAATTATTTGTAACTTGAATGGACTCTTCTTGACTGTGAGCTTTATAGATGGCAGTGTAGTCCAGAGAAGCCAAAAGACTGAATATTCCTGGTAAAGCAAAGGAAGAAGAGAAAGAAAAGGAAAAGGAAGAGACTAAAGAAGGAATAATGTGAAAGGTAAGAGCTAAAGTTATTTCATGCCTGCCTCCATTTTTTCATCAAGTTCTAAGATGTTCTGTGATATATTCATAGTTTATACTTAATTCTGTAAAACTAACATTGACATTTATGTATGTTCACTTGTTACTTGATGACTAGGTATTAATCTTTAAAATGAGAGGGTAAAGGTATATGCTCTATAGCTTTACTCTATAGGGGTTCTGTGATCAGGTGTTAAATGTGAAAATGCACTATAAATATGATATGGGCTCTGATAACCTAGAAAAGGAAGTGATACTTGTCACATGGCTAGTCTGAAGTACCTTTTTCCATAATCTAATACACTGTGTACTAAGGAATCCACTTGGGAAAAATTACTCCCACAACTTAGATACAGACATAAATAGGGGAAAATATTTCACAGAACTGTACGTGCAAGGGACAATCAGAGACCTAAAAACTAAATGATGAGGAAATATGTAGGATGGGTTGGAGAAGAAAAAACACTGTAAAAGAATAGCTTAGAATGGCAAGAGAAGGTAGGAAGAAAAAGGTTTAGAATGGAAAGAGAGTGGTCAAACTAATGCTTGTATCATTTGGAGACCCAGGAACACAATTCTTCCATGGAAGACACAACTCCTCTCTTTGCAGGGAATGTGGGATTGGGAATATCAGTACATAGATGAGTGAATAGACATCTGCGTTTAGAACAAAAGAGATGTTCAGAAAGGATATCTATGTGACTAACTTTATTCCAAGTCTACGTTCAGTAGTGAGTTGATTCTTTACTGAAGATATTATGAAAACCTCTACCAGAGGTTCATGATAGCTAACCAGTGCTAATTAAGAGTCATATGAGACAGCTCTTAAGAAAGTTAAAACCTGGGGACAGGAGAGATTGCTTAGTGTTTAAAAGTACTCGTTGCCATTCCAGAGAAACAGATCAGTTCCCACTACCATCAGATGGCTCAAGGTCACCTATAATTAAATTTCAGTGACTCTGATGCCTTCTTCTGGTTTGCATAGATGCCCACATGTAACTGCAAATGAAGACACACACACACACACACACACACACACATAATAAAAAATAAAATAAATACCAAGTGAAGGGATAGAATAGACCCGGAAGTCTTACAGGCTTTGGGTACTTACTTGCATTATAAGAGTTTTAATGTAATAATTTCTTCTTCTTCCTTAAGATGAGGTATTAGGTTATAGGAAGCGATGTGAAGAAAATTGCTATGCTGGTTTGCTGGTTGATTTAAACTCAGTAACACAGAGTTTGTATACTTCTCTGAGTCCAGGAGACAGATGACTATATATCAACTGGGTCAACTGCTTTTCCAAGGGCTGAATAAAGGAATGAAGATGGGGAAGTCCAAACATTAAAATGAATAACATATATACTAGGGATGAAAGAAAATTCCCTTTGTAGAAGGGTAATATATTCTTTACCAAACATGGATCCCATAGCGTTTTTAAATTCAGAGATGGTATTTACTTGGATCAAGAAACACATGGACCATGGATTTGTCTTGGTTTCCTCCTGTCACTTTACAGAACGAGCGTTTTCTCAGCAAGAAAGAATAAGTTTCATCTTTCCCATCTATTCTCTAAGAACCAAAATGACCCATAAATGTTGTTGGAGGTATAACTTACAATATGTGAAATCTAGTCAAATAGAAGCAATTAGGGTATTACTCAGTAGCCCAGGTTGTGGATAATTTATTTATCTGGGGTTCATGGACAAACAGAAATGTGAACTCAAAAAAGCTGTATATTACGTAGGCAGCAGACCCTAATGTCTACCATAAACAAGGATATCATTAAGAATTGTGAAATCAGGAGCTGGTAAGATGGCTCAGCAGTTAAGAGCACTAGCTGATCGTGCAGAGAAGCTGGGTTCTGTTCCCTGCATCTACCCATGACAGCTAAGGCTCATTTGTCACTCCAGTCCCAGGGGATCCAACACACTCTTCTGGCCTTGGCTGGCATTGTATGGCATGAGCACACTTAGATACATGCAGGCAAAATGATCATATGCATAAAATAACAATAATAATAAATAATAAAATATTTTTAAATAATTGTAGAATACAGATATAAAATAATTAGATCAGTAAGCAGCAACATGAAATTATCAACAAATTGTGACAATACTCAATACTGTTACTGTGGTGGTTATTGCCAAAAGAGCTCAGAAATAGGACAGAAGCTGGACACAAGCTAGAATCCTTATATCAGGGAGCAATTTCCTCTTTCTAAAGGATATTTCCATCCAGTGAACCAAAAGATCCTTTTAATATTGATGAGACATTACAAGGTGTGAAGGTTATTGAGATTTTCCTGGTTTCTTTATAATAGGAGTTCAAAATTCATGAGGTGAATAGATATGTTAACAACAGTGTCTGAGACACAGCAAATTAATTACAACCAGTGCTGTGAAGAGTTGTTTTGATTATTCAAAGGAGGGAATTATTTCACCTAACGTGCAGATCTGGACAGACTTCACGAAACAGGGCACTTTCACTGATCCTTGGAAGAAGTAGAGTTTGGATAAACACAGGCAGAAGTGAAAAGAGGAGGGTGATTTAGTCTTAGAAAGAAAAAGTGAAAAGATACATAGGTTAGACTATGTTCAAGGAAAGGACTGAACATAAGACTGAAAATATGTGTGGGTAATACAGAGAAGAAGGCCTTAGAACAACCTTAGTTCAATAGCTGTTGTGGCACGTGGTATGCCTGTCCTCAGTCTCTGAGGAGAGGATATTTAGAATATCTCGAGGTCGTGACACAATGACTATGAAGTGGATGGATAGATGATACAGGTATGTACATAAGGATAGATGGATGGATAAATAAATAAACAATAAATGAATAAATGAATGAGTAATGGTTATATTCCCCAACTATTGTAGACTCATTTGTGTGCTTGTCCATTCACACAAGATTATAACTATTAAATAACTGATAGCTTAGAAACAGTTTTACATAGTATTTATTCTTTGATTTGGGACATAATTCTCCTTCTTTTGCCATAGCAGGCCTAAGAAAAACCATCTGGCTTACTGTGAGTAGAAACTTTCTGTGTACTATATCCACTGGAAGCCAGGGATATTTTTTTCTCCATTAGTTTTGCTGAATCATTTACCTTATTTTGATAATAAGGAAGACAGTTTTTAAAATTTAGACCCCTAAAGCCAATTTTTATGTTTCCCCAAGAACTGCAATTGAGGCTATTCTGCCTTGCTATTAATACTCTAATGGAACAGTGTGCCCTCTCACAGAGGGGAAATCAGACATTGTGCTGAGCTGATTACAAGTGATGGCATGGAGCTTCTTCCTGAGAACGGAAGTCTTGTAACCTCAAATACCAAGGACTATAAATCTCAGCAATATATAATAGTAATTGGTTTGAAAGGTCTAATCGACACAGAGAACAGAAGCCAAGTGCAGAATGCTCAGGGCTGGAAGCTCCAGGCCTCCGCCTCCTTCCAGAAGGAGATGTGTCATTTTCTCCCTCAGTGCTGGGAATAGCAATAAAGGATTTAAAAAGCTGAGCCTCAGTAAACGTCCATGCTAGAAGCTTTAAATTATGACAACTAGAGTCCACCTGTATCAATTAAATTAGGAAGCTGTTAAAAACAAATATTCCTAGTAATTTCCTAACGTGTGGAGTGCGTTTCTGTGAGGAAAATTCCAGGAGCACGTTCTCTGATTGTTATTCACAGTGATGTCTGAAGCTCATTACTAACAACTTCAACCCATGAGATCTTCCTCAGTGTCCTACCAAAGTGGCAAAATAATATCTCTTCTGACCTTGGATTTAACCAACTCATGTTCAAACCTCAGTCTGCCATCTACCTAAGAACCTGGCATAAGTGAAGCGCTGATTGGCTTCTTTAAGTACTCACTTTGTTTGTAAAAGGATGGAGAGAATGTCTAATAGTCTAGATTTTCAAAGAATTAGAGAACATCTGGAAATGCTGAGACATGGACCGGGTATGCTGGTGCACACCTTTAAATTCTGCACTCAGGATGCAGAGGCAGGTAGATCTCTGTGAGCTTGAGGCCACTCTGGGTTTGCATACTGAGTTCCAAGTCAGATAAGGTTACAGGGAGACCTTGTCTCAAAACAACAACAATCATTTTTTTAAAAATCTGGAGATGTGACAGAGGCCCAACCAAAGTGGTCAGACACAGGAAACATTCATCACTTCAGAGTGTTGGGGACAAGCATTTGGTTATTCAATGCCCAGTTTTAGACTAACAAAATAAAATCTTCTTGAGTATATAAGTGTGATTTCCATACACAGAATCACATTGGCAGGGCTCTGATCCCCAGTCCCATTACTTCTTTAGCTGTAGAGGTTTATACAAGTCCCTTAGTCTCCATGCAACTCTCATTTGTCATCTGCAAATGGACGTAAAGCACCTGTTTCTCAAAGCTACTCTTAGTTTTAAAAATATGTATTAACATAATCGATACATGAGGATGTTAATGCATAAAGCCAATCATGTTGGATGTTGCTATAATCCAGCTTATTGGAGGACGACTATATCCTCCCCTGGCCTTCTTTAGTTGAACTGCCATCATTGAACATTGAAGAAGTGAAATTCTAATGCTCATTTCAAGCAGAGCTTCTGATTTCCAGGCTTTGACTTCCAAAAAGGCATATATGTATATTTATATCCACTCTCAACCAATGAAAACCTGTGGAGAAAGTAATTGATGGTAGCTGTCTTTTTAGACCTATATGATTTTGAAGAGATGCTTAGTGCAAGCTTTGCTTACCTTCTCTCTTCAGTGACAATAACAATGCTACCTAACTTAGTCTAATGGTGATCCATGTTGAAACAGATAAACTTTGAAATCCTAACATTCTTATCAACACAAAATGAAACACTATTTACTGATATCCTGGTCATGTATTGGTTAACTCTGTAATATTTTCTCTTCAAAGAGCTTTTCAATGAACCATATTTGCTTTGAGTATCCTAAAGCAGTGCTTTGGTAAGGGAAATGGGTCTATTTTGGTAGAGCATCAGAGACTCAAGTATCTTTACCTAGAATTGACACTTATTACATCTAGACATTTCATTGAGCAGAACCACTTTATCCCATTGAGGTGTAAGGCAACCATTTCTCCACAACTTTTCTAATAGCACAGATCTTTGTCTCAGACACTGTTAATACCTTATAAAATTATTGTGATGACTAAGTAAGAAAATGCACATGAAATGCTTAGTCCCAAGCCTGGTACATGGAACCTAACCAGGAACTCTTAGCTGAAGCCACAATTCTGTAAATTAAAGTCACTCTTTGAAAACAGTGTTTTAATTCTTTCCTAGCTGACTTAGACACTACAATGGCAATTGGATAAACTATTCTGATTTTAATCGGAATTAATTCAAATCATTTATTGAGTGTTTATTAAGGGAAACAGATCCTTTTTTGTTCTTGAGAATTATATGGTATGTTGGAGAAAATGAGCATGAAAACGCAAAGTTATATAATTGATTGTTTACAGTATAATTGAGATTAGGTTAGAGAGAGCACTGGCGTGTGCATATCTACAAAATTAGTCTGTGCTGTGAGTCCAAGAAAGCCTCCTCTGAAACCAGAAGAATGAATGGAAATTAGCCAAGTCAAAAACTAGGAAACAGATTTGAGGCAGGAAGAAGAATGAGAGCCTCCTCTTACTAAATCCTTGGGATCCTTCAGATTGGACAGAGAACCACTGGAATGTTCCAAAGAATCATCCGCTTAAAATATAAATAAATAAGGCATCCCAGTAAATTTCTCTACAGAGAACTCTTGCAACTTACAAGGAACATATGACATCCAAACACTTTAGTAGCCCCAAAGGAACTTGCAAATGTTATGTTTTGATCCAATTACGAACATTCTTTTTCTCTGTTTTGGAATTTTCAACAAGTTTTTCTATCCATAACTTTCTTCAGCCTAATGCAATCTGATGAATTTGTTTGAAGGAGAAATATTTGTGATTTGTACACTGCCCTTGGATGTAGACCCAGTCCTTACTTGCTCCCTCTCCATGATCACAGTGCAGGCAGTCTTTGCAATAAATGCATTCACTCAGAATAAAGAAGTGGTAGATAGAACCAAGAATATGTAAGAAACTCAGACCCTGGCTCTACTGTGTGTTGATTGTGTAGCATGTATTCTCTAGCACGGAGTTTGGATCAGTATCTGAATGCTGAGTTCCCTCATTCTCCCTTCATCCTTTGATCCTGCCAGAGGAAGTGTCTCTAGGTACTTGGCACTTCCCCTATGCATTAATAGCTTAGTATAGACATGATGGGGACATCTACTACCTAAGTCCAGACCTCTGACCTCAGCCTGGCACTACACATAGAATTCTACTCATTTCAGCTCAAATTCAGTCTTAAAATGAAACTCAACTTGATTTGATGTCATTGTCTGATCATTTTTCTTCTTATCTGCTGCTCCAGGTTGTACCAAGTACCCAGTCCTAGTGCTAGCCCCGTTCATTTCAGCCACGCTTTATCCTAATTATTCATGTACCTTCCTATTAGTAAACTATATAAGCATCATGGCATCAACACATGTTACATCCTAGGACCTAGCATAGGGTTGTTAATCAGGTGCCTGTTTTTATTGACTGGTTCAGTTTGAACATCAGTTGTTCCTCCTCTTAAATGAAAGAATATTTCACATGCTGAATTCAGTCATCTTCTCATTAAATAAGGAAATATCTGTACACTGCTCTGAAGAGCATCTGTTACACAGAAAATGTGAGTAAAGGAATCAACAAACATTTGAGAGCCAACCATGTCCTCATGAGTATAAAAATGTTTTGCCAATGATACAATCTCTACAAGCAGAGACATACAGTTAAAAATCATCCTGTGATTACTGCATTAAAGCAGATGTGTGAATACATTTCTCTCTGTTTAATTATAAGAATGATAATAATATGAATGACCCTGCTCATGCTCTAGAAGAAAAAGGAAACAGAGTCTGCTATTACAAGAGTTCTGGGTGAGACAATAGTACTCTACACATAACTGGTTATGTATTCCAGGGTCAGTGAATTTAATACATTTTATATCATTGCAAATGTTTGCTCTACTTCCAAGGAAGATTAAAAATAAAAAATTCCTGTGTTTGGCTCAGGAGCTTCCTTCTCTCCTGGCAATATGCATCAGACTAAATGTCACAAGAATATTTCAGCATATGTGGGTAAATATTTACACTCATTTTAAGTAGATATTCCAAATTCCTTGTTGTTTTTCAGCAGAGGCCTAAACCTAGTGGTAAAAGCCATGAACAGAACTTTTTTCGTTCTCCCTATGTGAGAAGGGGATTTTCAAGGATTCTTGTCTCCAGGATGCCCTGTTTTTCTCCTTCCATTCTTTTTGGGTTGAAATGTTGGAAGGAAGAACTGGCTGACCGCCATAGAATGCTCTGCCCAGCCACTTCGAATTATTGCTCCAACGTCCCTGAGAGCCAGTAGACAATTCAACTGTGAGCTCAGAAAACAAAAGTATAAGCAAAGAGAGGGAAAAAAAATCTAGAAAGTGTAATGTGAATAAGAAACTCTTGGAACAATGCCTAATGCTATGGCTTTGACTGCAGAGAAATCAAACTGCAGCTGAGCTGGCGTTCCCTCCCTGCTTCATAGCACTCGTATAGTACAGACAGGTAGTCTTTAGGTTGTTAGTGGAGAAAAGTCACCAGGGACCCCATACAGTTGTGGACCTTGCATGCTGCCATATTGAGCTGCCAGGTGAGATGTGCTCACTGGTGCAATAATGGTAAGACTGTTCTGAGGATAATCAACTGGATCTGAGAACAATTCCATGGGAGAGGGTACAAGCGTGGTCCTATAAACTTGATCAAAGGCTTATTGTTAGGTCATAAGCCCTAGGAAGGAATCTACTACTGATGTTTTGCTAAAGCAGCATGCAGTTAAACTGCCTTCTAAATATTTATGTTCCTCCCCATAGTCAAGTCCAGCTCCCAGCCTTGGTCAGAGAAGCCCTTATGAGCAATAGGCAATGGTCAAAGCAGAGGCTCATAACTTCTCAAAGTGCTGAGAATTAGTGACAATTAGTGACTGCCAAGAGCTCAGCCCTAAATAGGACATCTGCATCACCCACCCCGAGTCCCAGAAACCATCACAGTAAAGAAGAGGGAAAGATGGGATGGGGGATGGTAGGTATCATGGAATGCTGTCTTCTTGATAGGACATGGCTGTTGCTATCACAGAGAAACAGCAGCTGTGACCACCTGTACAAGACTTGCACAAAAAGGGACATGAAAGTAGGATGGAGACTAGTTAGCAAGAAGAAAGGGGTCCAGAGAGTGGGAAGGAGATAAAGGAAGGTAATGTGCGTGAACGTGATCACAGTGATTCTATCCAGGTATGAAATTGTCAAAAATTAAAAATCAAACCTCTTTAAAATCTCTGACCAACGTGACATGGGTGGGGGATGTGAGCATATATCTGTGTAGGAAAGAGTTTTTCAAATAGAGGTATAATTTAAGTAGAAGGAATGAGAATGACTGTTTTGTATATATTTTGACACGCTGTTGCCAAATAGTTAAGTTTTGTAACTACCAGATTAAATAGGAGATGAAGCTGGAAAATTAAGCAATAGGGAGAATATCTTCAAACCTAAGTAAATGTGGATTTGGGTCTCGATTATCAAAGGAATCAGAAGCCATCATGGATTCTAAAAACATGAAAGTGAAAATTCATAATAAAAACTGTCCTGTAGAATGATAAATTGGCAATGTACATTTCATATATCCAGAAAGGGGTTGGTAGACTAAAGTCCACAAATTAATAACTTTGGTTTTTATATTTTTTATTTTGCATGCATTAGTATATTGTTGTATGTATGTTAGGGCATGCATGTTGTGCAATGGCCGTGGAGGACAGAATAAAGCGTTGGATCCCCTAAAACTGAACTTACAGGCAGTTGTTATCCACCAATTGGGTCCTTGGAATTGAACCTGGGTCCTCTGCAAGTGCAGCCAGTGCTCTTAATCACTGAGCCATCACTCCAATCCCTCAAATTCAAAATTGTGTGTGACATCTAGGTGACTTATGATGGGATAGTTAACATAGAATTCCTCAGTAAAGCATAGACATTAGTTAACAATAATATATCCCCATTTTCTCATCATTGAAAGATTATAATTGATGATATGTGGAGGCAAAAATGGGCATATAAGAACTTTTTGTACTTTCTGTTAAATTTTTCTATGAACCTAACACAGAGTTTTAAAGCTCAGTTATTTTAAATATATATATTTAAAAAAAGAAAGGGGTCAGCAGGAGTGAGATGGAGGTAAGATAAGTATGTATTTAAAACACTCCAACCAAACCATGTTACTTGGTCAGTTGCTAATCATTCTTCAGAATCTGTTTATGTACAGAACATCTTTCTCCCACTGAAGATCTGGACCCCTTCCATAAACTTTCAACTACCCTGAACATCTAGATTTTTATTATATCTGTAAGGCTGATGACTACGCATTATACTGTGGCATGAGTCAACATACGTAATGTAGTACTGAGCAACTGAGATCATGATGTTTCTTATAGCAACTAATATTATTTCTTCTGATAAAAGTGTATTAGTTATGAGTCAAGCTACTGTTTGTCTTAAAGTTAATTTCTATTCCTTAGAAAATACTTGACTCATACGAGACAGGAAAAATACTGACTAATCACATGCTCCCATTGCAAATTATTTTATCACAGATATGAGATAATGTTCAAGAATGAATTTTTGCTCAGTCATAACAAATGAGCTTGCATTGTTTGTAAAAAAATAGATAGAAATGAAGAGCATCATTTTCATCCAAATAAGCCAGTCTCATAAATACAAATACCATGTGTTTTCTTTCATATGTGGAATTTAGTGTTAAAAAATATCATAAAAGCAATAAGAAGACTATTATATATTTAGAGGGGGAGTGGGAAGGGAGCTGGGAGGGAGCAATGCAATGCATCATACACACATATGGAAATGTCATCATTAAGCCTATTTTTCACTCCAATTAACATATCTCAATTAAAATAAGACAATAAAGCAAAAAGCAAGAATGTTGACCCAAATAGAGGATGACTTTTCTCCTTTCACTTTTCCTTTCTGATGGGGGCCTTTACATCTTATTAGATGCAGTGAGAAGTGACTATAGCATCTTACATTCTTAGCCAAGATTCTCTAGAAAGAAAGCAGAGCCTCATGCAAGGGTAAGTGCAAGGCTTAATAAGGCATATGTGAGCCCAAGGACGCCAGAATGAGTAGAAAAACAGGAAGCATTGAAGGGTAGAGGCAGAAGCAAACTGACCCCTCATTATGCTGGCCCAACACAGGAGGAAGCACAAAGACATTCCTGCATCACGACAGGTGGATCTTCTTGGTTACAAGAGCCTAGCTGTACCAGCCAGGATAAGGAATTCACACCTCAGAACCATCCCTATGAGAGGAAGGATTTATTTCTCTACCTCAGTTTCCCACAGTCAGTGCCCCATAATTCTAGACTGCTGCATCTGTCCCTTTCTACAGTGAATCAGGAAACCCAACTTCTTATTCTACCGTTCGTGTTGTGCATTTTCTTGTCTATGGAAGTGGAAAAAAGAACTATGAAATTTAAGTCATGTGGTTGGCCAACATGTGTGTGTGTGTGTGTGTGATATTTATTACAGGAATTGGCCCATGTGATTGCAAAGATGAAGACATTCCACATAGTGCTCTATATAAATGAAAGAACCAGGAAGCCAGGCGGCATAGCTCAATCTAGTAGCATAACTTGACTACAAAGATCTGAGAGTTAGAAAGCCAAAGCCTGGCACATAAACCCCAATCTGAGTCTGACCCAGCGGGTGTGATAAGGTGTTCTCATTGGATTAATTTTTGGTTCAAAAGGCCAAAGAATTAGAAACTATGTTGTTTATTAGCAGAAAGTAAATTAGATTGTCCCGCTGAAGAAGAAAGAATCTTAACTTGCTCCCAGCTTTCCCGTCTATCCCACTATTATGGCTTGAATATGAAATGCCCCCATAGATTCACTCTTATGTCTGAACACTTGGCCCTCTGCTGGTGAGATTGCTTTGGATGATTCTAGAAGCTTTAGAAGGTGAAGCCTCGCTGGAAGAAGTAGGTCACTGGGAGAGGGTCTTGAGGTTTATGAAGCGTTCCCACTTCATGTCCGTTCTCTGCTTCCGGGCTGTGAATGCAACACGCGACCAGCTATCTCACACTCATGCTTGCCCTCACAGAGTGGACTGTATCCTTTCTTAAACCGTAAGTCAGAGTAAATCCTTCCCTCACGGTTTTCCTAAATTTTTTGTCAAATATTTCTTCACAACAATGAGAAAAGTAATTATATATTTTCCATCTATTCCATCTATCAGTAATATCCACTCCCAAAGGTGGAAGTGATCTTACTCAATCTTCCTTTGTCAAGTGTAACACCCTCACAGGCTCGTGCTCTAACTGTATTTTATTATCTGAATATCCTAAATCCCTGTCAAGCGGACATATTAAATTAATCATCATCGGCATAGAAGTGAGGCTATGAGACCCAAAGGTGAGGAGCTAAGTAGAGCTAAGTATCTGAAGAGAATGAAGCAGCTGAGTTCCAGGACACAGTGGCAGTGGGAGAATTCAATATGGCACAGATGTGTCCAATGCAGAATGAGGAAAATTGAGCTCAATGTATTTAGCACAAAAACCTCTTAATAAATATTAGGCACTCTTTTTTGTCCCGTTATATAGCTAAGAACAATGCTTGAGATTGTTATTTCATCAGAGAAGCTTCTTTTTATATCGAATGATATTTAGTGTAGAGTTCATAACAAGTCAAAATGTAAGATGACTGTTTAGTGCTTAGCCTTAAATGGGTCATCTGTATCATTCCTTCTAAGACCCAAGGAATATTACAGAAGAGGAGACAGGAAGAATATAAGAGTCAGAAGATGGGGAGGCATGCTATAAAACAATGTCTTCTGAATAAGACATGTCCATTGCACCCGTGAAGCCAGAGAAGTTGTAGTTACCTGTACAAGATCAAGCCCATCAAATTCCATCATTGTTGAGGCAGGATGTCCTGAGACCCACTTCTTCCTGAATAGCTATTAGCAATTAGTAGGCTACAGGTATAGGGAGAATAACTTCTTCACAGTGATGCAGCCACTGGTTAAGTTGCTCAAACTCCAGAAAACAGTCCCCTAATCCATGACCATGAATGTATGCAACCTAATTAAACACAGTGGGTCACACACAAAAAAGACATGAAAGGATAAAAACTAGTTGAAAATAAGAAAAGTTCAACAGGAGAGAGGGAGGAACAAAAGAGAGAATATGAGGTGAATTTGATCAAAACACATGCAAACACATATGAGACTTAAAAAAAAAGCAACCCTACATCATATACATGTATGAAATTGTCAAAAACAAGGACTAGAGAGAGGTCTCTGAGGCTGAAAGAGCTTACACATTTTGCAGAGGGCCTGAGTTGAGTTTCAGCACCAATATCAGTTTGTTCACAATCACCTATAACTCCAGCTCCAGGGGATCCAACACCTTTGGTCTCTGTGGATACCTTCCACATACACAAACAGACATACAACATACACATAATTTAAAATTATGGAACAAACCTTTAAAATTTTGTCAAAAATAAGTAATATATTATTGCTATCTTGGAAGAACATGGATTGAATAGAGTGGTACTCTCAGCAAACATTAGATGAGAAGATAAAGTATTAGGGGGAGGGAATATATTTCATGGTTATAATTTGTTATGATGAGTTAATCTGTATACATTTCTAAATGCAGTGCGTGGCATTCAGAAAGGACTGAATAACAAACACTACGTTTTATCTGAAATATTTGTTGAAGAAATGGATCATTGAACAATGAAAGTCAACCTTAGTAAGTCTAGGACTTTAGAACGTCAAAGTGAGAAGAGATCTTACTTAGACACTGAATATATGAAATTCTTTTTATAAAGGACACCATTGGCATTCATTAAAGCCAAATAATTTTCCTAGTGTTCAATAGTGACTTAATAATCAGGCATTCATTATTAAGTTCCTAATGATTTAGACTGATTCATTATTTTATTTTTGAAAATGTTTATTCTTAATTATGTGTAAGTGTGATTACATACATGTGAGGGTGATGCCCTAGGAGAGAAAGGAAGAGGGAGGAGTTGTATGCCATGGACCTAGAATTATAAACAGCTATGGGCTGACTGATGTTGGTACTGCGTTCCAAAGTGTACAAGGACAGCAAATGCTCTTAACCACCGAGCAATCTTTCCAGCCCCCTGCTCTGCTAATTATAAGGGATGTGATTTCTCTAATACTCAGAATGTGACAATTACTTGTCACCTGCCTGAGGTATGTATTATTTCTATTTCATACTTAAAGAAACACTGTCGGATATTTAATCTCAAATGTCAACTTGAGATCTAGAATCACTTGAGAGACATGCCTTCAGGCATAATTAAGAGGGATTGATTAGGGTAATTAAGGTGAGAAGACTCACCCACTGTGGATGACATCATTTTCTAGGTTGGTATTCTAGACTGCATTAAAAGGAGAATGTTTGCTAAGCACAAGATTTCATATCTCTCTGCTTCTTTTTATTTTGAGTTTGTGCAATTTTCATACAATATAGGGATCATTGCCAAAGAATGGAAAGGTTATAAGAGCTAGAGGTGGTAGACAACCACAAGGAAGCGGTCTTCAAATCAGCTGATCAGTTCATCATGTGAGCTCACAGAAATGGTGCCAGTGTGTACAAGAACTACGCAAGCTCAAACCAGAAAAAAAATCCAGCATAGACATGAGGAAGTGGGTTAGAAATCCCAACCCAACCTAAGGAGCTCTTGGCAACTGATGGTTGCTGGAAGGGAAGAGACCGTGTCTGGCAGGAATGGGTCTCTTGGTTCCTCTCTGCTTCTTAACTGGGGATGCAATGGGACCAGTTGCCTCAAACTCTTGCTGCTGTAAATTTCCTGCCATGATGGACTGTAATCTTGAACTGTGAGCCCCAAGTACCCCTTTTCACGGTAAGCTGCTTTGCCAGGGTATTCTTATTACAATGACAGGAAAAGTAACTAAGACAAGGTGATTTCATTGAGCATCTTGGTTGGATGTGAAAAGATAGAAATCAAGGACAAACCCTGCTGTATGTGGCATTTTTTAACTTTTATCACCATGTTACACAATGAATGATATTTGATGATGGATGGATGAGGGATTATTCTCTCCTGTCACGCTTGAAAGATTCATGTAAAGGACGAGGTGGAAGTCCCCTCATCTATAGGGAATTAGAGGCACAGAGGGAAATTAGAAGTGAGAATATACCCATTGAAATTTAAACAGAAAATTTAAAACCAAGTTTCCCCTCTCCTTCTCTATCTGCTGAGTTTTCCATTTTTTGTAAGAAAAAGTCCCTTCAGAAAGAGAATCGGCAGTTCCAGACACTTTTCCAGGGCATTGTTGAAGCTGAGACTAGCATATCCAATTTGGCAGTGTGAAGTGTGATTTTAATTAGGCCATTTCCCTCTGGGGGCTGGGGGCTCTGCTGGCTGAACTTCATAAAGGAGTCTGTGGGTGGGCAATGCACGAGCTGCTCAGAGGTGAGGAGTGTTCAGGACAAGCCTCCCAGAGGGGCCTGGCTGTCGTTTTGTGAAATTTCCCTTATTCCTTCCTCCTCTTAAAGTAATTGGAAATTGCTGCACCCGGGGAGAGCTCTGGCCTCCGTTGGATAGGAAAAGGCTTTGGAGCTCTTGGTTCGGAGCCAGCTCATATCCAGGGCATTTGTTTTCCAGCCACAAGGCCCCGGTGCGGAGTAGTCACTCAATATAGACAGGGTCTCTTGTGCTTGTGCCCTGGAATCCCTTCTGGGATAAGAGAAACTGTTTTTGCCACTACCCAAGTGAAAAGTTTGAGTTCCTCCTGTCCACAAAATCCTGTGGTTCCACCGTCTCTCCTCTAGTGTGTATCGTGATTTAAGGCTTTGACTTCCACACTGGAGAACCACACAGAGATATATCACGAGCTGCTGACAGTGTCTCCTCGTACTGGGGAAAGTCAGTCAAGCAGCTGGGTTTGTGGGTGGGCCAAGCCACTCAGAAGGGCCCTGAGAAAAGCTTCCTCAAGAAGAGAACCTGACATTTGAGAGAGGACACAGGGAACACCTTTTGCAAATTGTCTCTGACTCATCATCTACCTTTGCAAATTGAGCATACATCACTTTTAGAGATGATAAAAGGACTTCTAAAATGTAAATTCGGATACACAGGTTTCTTTTTCAATGGGATCATCGGATTAATGTCCTCACTGTTGTACCAATCTTTCTTCATGCACTGGACACATACAGCTCTCTAGCTTTGTTCCCTGGTCTCCAGTCCTCCTTCCCTATGACTCCCAAAGTAAACCATGTCCTTTATATTTTCTTACATGCCACAGTCTCTACTCGCAATATCTTCTGAGGCGTCTCTTTCTTTGTGAGCTATAATAACTCCATCTCCACACACGTCCTGTAGCATTTTTGACTAAATCCTGCTCATTGTTCATATGTCAGATTAGAAGTTACCTACTCAAATAAATTCCATGCTTACTGAGAAAACTGGAAGATCAGCCTTGTCTTCTCACAGTGGCTTGTTTGGGATTCTACATTTAGCACTTGGCACTACATTAGATCTGCTTAATTTGTTGTCCTCTAATAAAATGTAAGCACTGTGAAACTAAAGACCAAGTTTGTGTTCCATTTATCATTATACTCCCAGTTCAGTGTCAGGCATATTGTAGGCATGCAATAAATATTTGTTGAATTAACAAATGAGACCCCAGAGGGCATCCTGTTAAACTTTTAATGATCTTTGTCATTTCCTGTGGATTAAATAGTTCTCTTGAAAACATGCAGTATCTACTGGACTGGTGCTGCATTTCATTAATAACCTATAAGTAGGCAGTAAGAATGTTGGTACTAAAGAGTTTTGGGTAAATCTCTGGTAAGTACTCAGTATGAGTAGTATTTTGAAATATTTGTATGAAGTAAGGCAAGAAAAAAATATGAGCATGCTATACTATTTATGGAATCCCTTTTCTGTGGTCACTGAAAGAAAACTGAAGAGCATATTAAATTGGCTACAATCATATGTGTTCTATGCTAAGGATAAAAATACAGGAATCTCATCCAAAATGCACCTAAACTTATCAAGAAAGTCATGAGACCTAGCCAAAAGAAGCATCTGTCCCCTTCTCTTTCAAACGTGGTACTCTTGGTAGAGTAACCAGGCTCTAGTGGAAAGATCCACACTGAAGAACATTTGGAGACACAAATTAGACTCCTAAAGGAGTTATTATATATATATAATATACTTATAATAGAGTGCATTAAATTGGGTGGGGCAATAAAAGGAGGTGTAGAGAGAGAAGGGAATCTAAATACCATCAAATTACATTGCATGAAAATTGCAAAAAATCAATTTAAAAACAGATGGGCCAAACGTCTACTGAAAGACTGAACATAACACACAAATCAGTGATCTGGATGTCCCTTAATTCAGTTAAATAGCTGTTCAAAATGAGCAACTTGTCTTTTATCAGAATGACTTAAAAAAAATAACCTGATTACACTGAAGATCTATGTATAGTTTGGAAAATTGGAAATGGGTGACTTCCAAATTCACATTACGGCAATAGTAATAAATTTCACAGTATTGTTGAAGTTTCCGTGTACAGTTTTGTCAGTAAACAATGCTCAAAAATTATAGTAGACACATAGACTTGCAAATTTACTTGTGAAATACCATAACATAGTTTAAATTTGAAAAGTATAGAAGTTTAGTTGTTACAGTTTAGTTGTTATTATTTAGTTGTTATTCTTTTAAACTTTCAAGAGTTGTGACTTTTATCTCTGGAGGTTCAATTAGGTGTTTTACATTTTCTGGAGGGCATAAGGTGAAGGTACACTGGGAAAAGGAATGGAAAAATAATTGAAAAAACAACATGGTTCTGGGGAACGCAAGCGATCCAACATCAATGCCTGTATGTCCCAAACCATGTACAGAGTCAAGATCACAGCTGTCCCTCGGAAGAGGTAGGAAATCCATTCTAGAGAATCAATCTTCTGGAGAGTCTAGAATCTGCAAATGACAGAGACTTTCCCTGTTCCCAGGATAAGCACAATACAGGCAGAACCACTGCCCCACAGCCATGCACAACCAGGGACTTTGGGGAAGGAGTTGTGGGGAATGCAGCCACTCAGAGAAGGCTGAAACTGTTTCCCAACACAGAAAACTCCTCTGTCCTCCAATCAGCTCCACCACGAGAGGAATGTAGAACCATAGTTCATGGTTGAGGGCCAAAGCTCCAGGCTCATGTCAGGAGACCACAGCCCTGGTTCACAGGAAGGGCCCACCACTCTGACTCACAGGAGGAGATCCCAATTTCAGGTTTACCAGAGGGGTTCCACAATTTCAGGTTCACTGAAGGGGGCCAAGAATTCCTGATTCATAGGAGGGGGCCACAGGTCTAGATTCACCAAGGGGCCCACAGCTCCAGCTTAGGGTGTACAAAAACTTCAGCTTCTGGTTCATGGGATAAGATCAAAGATGTAGGGTCAAAGGAGGTGATCACAGTCCCAGGCACACAGGAGTGAGCCCCAGTTCCAGCTCAAGGAAGAGCATCATAGCTCCAGCCTCCAGAAGGGTGGATGAAACCACAGCTCCAGGCTGATGTGAAAAGACCACAGTTTGAGAGCTCCACATTCAAGGGACAGGATTTCAGCTCCATATTCATGGGAGATGGTCACAGTTCCAGACTCACAAGAGGCAACATAATTTCAGTTATGGTAGTTCCCATTTCCTTGTCTCCATTGTTCAAACTTATGATTAATACTTGTTTTAGATAGAGAATTTTGGCTTCTGTGAAGCAAATAGAAGAAACAGTTACTAGCTGGTTTGATTTTCTCCCTAGAGGGACATTGGTATTGGAGAAAACAACCATTTGCTTTCATCTAAAGAAACAGATGGAGTGTATGTTTATTTACCTTTTTCATGGTCAAGATTCCAGTTGCCTTTTGATTGGTGTCTGCAGGTTTTATGTCATTCTCTTTGGCCAGAGGGAGCCAGTGATGAGACATCTTCTTACTGCAGTTACCTTCTGCTGAGAAACAACACTGCCACCATCTTGGTTCTCCAGTTATTTTCTTTCTTACTTGCCAAGTTCTTTCTTGCCTGCAACCAGTAATTGGCCAGCATCCTCCTTGGGTAATGATGGTCATTGAATCAAGGGTACCCAACTTGGTGGTTCCCTGCATACCTGCCCCAGCAGGACAGGCATGTGGGACCAGTGCACAGTGGGGCATTTGCAGCCACCTTCTGAAGAGGCCCACTGCCAGGCTCCATTCGCCACTAGAGTTGAACAGGGTGTATGGCCCCAGGTCCTGCTCCTGCAGCAAGTGGTGTGGGGTGGACTCTTCAAGCTGCAGCCTTGGCCAAGGCAGAGTCCTAATCACCCCTTCTAAACTCAAATGTTCATTATGGCCAAGGTTATTAGCTACCTTTCCTTCGGTTCTCTTCTTTTTAATGAAAAAAAAAAAAAACAACAACAAACGTTTCATTTGGTGTGTGTGTCCGTGTGTGTGTGTGTGTGTGTGTGTGTGTGTGTGTGTGTGTGATATGTGTGGCACAGCACCTGCGTGAAAGCCTGAGGACAATTGCAGGAGTGAGTTCTCTCCTTCCATCGTGTGGATCCTGGATATTGAACTCAGGTTGTCACACTTGGTGGGAAGCACCTTGGTCTCCTCAGTCATCTGCGGGTCCCTTAGATCTTTTCCCATACTTGAATTGTTCATCAAGGAAAGGCATAAAATTAGCAGAAACGCCTCTATTCTTTCTTAATTTAGACATGCCTCATGGTTCATGACTTTGTGGTAATTCATAATTTCTCCAAAAAATTATTGGGTACTACACTTATTACTAAGTTCATAGGGGATTAGTTCCAAAGAATTATATTGACACCAAAATCCATGGATGTTCAAGGCCCCTAGGCAAAGAGCGTAATGTTTGTTCACAAACTATATATTTATTTCCATATATGTAAATCATTTTTGGATTATTTGAAGCACTTAGTAAAATAGTACAGTTTAAATTCTGTGCAAACAGCTGCAGTCATGCATTGTTTATGGAGTAATGACAAGAATAAGTCTACATATTTAGCACAGATGTAATGTTGTGATGAAATTTTTGATGTTCAGTTGATGAAATCTACAGATGCAGAACTCATCTGTACAGAGGGCCAACTGTATAATTATTTGTTAAATAACTTGGAATTGTCATTGAATTGTTGGTCTGAAAATAAATTAGATATCTAGCTATAGACTATATTCATGAAAGTGCAAATCCTCAGGGTGATTCTTGGAAACTGAGCAGCACCATGTGAAAGGCAGACCAGGAAGAAGGAAAGGAGAGAAAAGAATCAAAGGAAATCACCCATTGGTACAAGATGAGGATATTTGTCAGCACAGAAAAGATTTAGATTTTTTCTCTCTCAAAAATTGGCATGGTAATTTATACCTTCCATTTGAGCACTCTAGAGGCAGAGGCAGCAGATTTTTGTGAGATCAAGGTCAGCCTGGTCTCAATAGTGAGTTCCAGACCAGCTGGCCTACAAGGTCACCCTGTCACAAAAAAATAGAAAGTACGGACACATTTTAATCAAGGGTAGCATGATTAAATATTTTATTTATTCTTTATTTTTCTGATCAATTCTTTGTGACACTAATTCTCTGTCTGTCTCATTTTCTTTTTCTAAATTTCTTGAACATCTACTTTTCTAGTATTTCAAACTGCTGTTTCTTCTTTTGGGGGTCAGTTTCCACAGGTCTGACTAACTCTGACATCATCTCCTCAAATAGCTGGAGCTTTTCCTGCAGATGTCAGTGATGGTTGAAGTTCTTCATTTCATCACTGATATTAATGGCTTGCTTATTTCATTTAGCTATTTTTTGGAGCTTGAGTTTTTAAACAATAAAACACTAGGTATATATAGAAAATAGCTTGATAACCGTGTCTTTCAATTTGGTAATAGAGGGAATATTTATCAATTGCCTGGCCTTCACAAGAATTTTTTTACCCAATATTATTGTACTGCACTAGTTTGAATGCTAACTCCACTTGCCCCATGATCCGTGTGCTGGATAACTTTAGTTGCCAACTTGACACACCTTAAAAGAAGGAACATCAGCTGGAATATTTCTTATATCAAACTGGCCTGTGGGCATGCTTGTGAGACATTTTCTTGATTGTTGAGTGGAGGTCCCATCTACTATGTGTGGGCCATCCTTGATCAGGTGGTCCTGGGTGGGATAAGAAATCACGCTGAGCACAGGCCAAAGGAGCCAGCCAGTGAGCAACCTTCTTCCATGCTTTGCACTTCAGTTCTTGCCTCCAGGTTCCTGCCCTGAGCTCCTGATCTGGCTTCCCTCAATGATGAACTGGAAGCTATAAAGTAGAAATAAATCTTTTACTCCCAAAGTTGTTTTGGTCATGGTGTTTTATCCCCGAATTAGGTAAAAAAAAAATTAGGACAATGTGCATTAAATGAGACTCATTTGCCTTTATAATTTTGTAGAAAAATTAGTAACAGTCAGAGAAATGTGACTCACTCTCAGTCCAACCCTCTTGTAATACCAAAGTGTGTGTATGTGTGTGTGTGTATGTGTGAAAAATGATTGACAGGAGCATGAAGTTCTTCCTCTTTCTTATTTTCATTGCAGATATAGATATTAAAGAGAGGGATGAGATCATAGATACCTATGCTTCTTAAAAGACACAGGCACTGGGGCTGGAGAGATGGCTCAGGTGTTGAAAGGTCATGTTGCTCTTGCAGAGGACCCAAGTTCAGTGCCCACTCATGACTGCTGATAAATCTAGTTCCAGGTAATCTGACACTGTCTTCTTGCCTCTGTGGGCACCTGCATTCATATACATATACATATATAGAGGGAGACATACATATACACATAATTAAAAATAAAATAAAAATAAATGTTGATAAAAGGACACTATGTGATTATAAGGTTTCAAAAGATTATCATACATAGTGAAAGAGGTGAGGTAAGTAAGCTATAAGTAAGCTACTAAAATTGGATACAAAAAGTGTTCTTTCCAAAGGCTGCATCTGTGTCCCTCCAGCCATAAATTCCCAACCACTTAGAACAGTGATGGAGTAAATAATAATGTTTATTGAAACTAGACCAGAATGCCTATTTGATTCCAATTAATTGGAATATTGTCTAAAATTAAATGTTTTCCATTTTTTTAGAATCTGCTCAGCTCACAGCAGGAGACAGAGTTCTGTCAGACCTTTTAACAAGGTTGTGTGAGATATTTTATAGCTGTTTTCCTAAAAGCTCTTTAATGATTTGGAAATAACGTGGACAAATAACTTTACTCTAAACATCTGTTTCTCCACTGTAAAGTGGGGATAATAATGATAATACTAATGATAATACTTGATGGGTCTTGTTGGGAATACTGTGTAACATTTCAGTGTGCATCCCACAGATCTGACTTGGTCAGCTGCTCCTGACGCTGGCTACCACTCGCAATCCCTATCTCTTTTCTCTGCAAAGTCTTTCTGGTTATATTCCCATTTTATTCCTCCTCTTATAACTTTTGCTTCTTTGTTAAAAACCATCACACAAAGTCACACATAAATCTACTTAGGTGACTATACCACTGTTACCTCAGATTTTACCACTGTAAATTGGTATAATGTGTTTTTAACAAAATAATTAATTCCCAACTAAAAGTTATATCCATCATAGGTGAGGATAAATGACCCATTCTCTCTTAGAAACCTAAGAGTTTAAACAAAACCATGGACAGCCTTTGATCCTAGGGTTGCACAGAAAGGTTCATTAGGAACAGCAAAAACCCAACTATGCCCATATTTGGAAGGGAATGTCTCTCAGACATATGGGCTTCTATGAGCAAGAGTCACAAGCTATCACATTTTGGTGAGTCATAAATGTCTTTAGCATCAACCAGTTTCTGAAGAAAATTACTTTAATTCATGAAATAATACATTCCACCAGAGAAGAGATTCATCCAAAGGCATAACACAGAATCCTGGAAAACATAGAGACTGTATCTATAAAGTAGAGCATCTAGTAGCTAGATCCATTTTTCTCATTTCAAAGTATAATTTGCTACTTAGTAAATCCTTTATTTTGGAAACTGAATAGCTATAACTAACTCAATGGAATTATGCTTTTGGCCTCCTACAAATCAGTTCTACTTCCTTCTCTCTTGTGGCCTTATAGCTCTTCCTAGCAGAGACAGTCAGTTGGCAATTTGCTTCTAAACTCCTGCAGGGCTATCAGCAACACATTAAGTGATAGATGGATAGACAGATGACGAGGCATGGGTAGGGAGAAGGATCTACCACAACTGTAGTCACTATTCTATTAAGCAAGACCCTCAAGTGGACGCCATTCGAGTAACTGAATGACTATTTTATGAGAGCAAGAATTTTTGTAAACTTTATCTTTCTAATAGCCAAAGTCGTTCTTTAAGAATTAAATGAAATATCCATTTAGGAATTTTACACGTGGTGTTTTATAATGAGCAAATTAAGTCTGGTTTTGGCAAGAAATACTATGCATTTGCTATTTTTCACATGATATTACATGATTCATGAATGGATAAGGGAAACTTTAGCCTGACACAGAGTTATCACTGTCACTATTAATACGCATCCATTTTTAAACTTTTTTGTCTTTACCAAAGTTAAATCTTAATCATGTGTGACCACCACGTTCCTATTTGTATGTCCCATAGTCTGCTCACAGGACTTCACATATTATGTCATATATGTCAAAGTCTATTGAGTCAAGTTGTGTACCCAGATATCCCTGGATGGGAGTTCACCCACAGGAAGCTGTTCACTCCCTTAAAGATCAACTCACCCTCACTCAGCAGTAATCAGTGGCCAATAGTTCCTTCCCATTGCTGTAGCCTTCTTCCCATTTCCCTAGTTCTATGGTGGTCTATCCGATTGAGTGGGTCTCATGCAATTTTTTTATTTATAGTTTTTAGGTTCTACTTAAGCAATGAGTTGACTGGATGTGAAACACCCCAATTTTAGAGACCAAGATACTTTAGTCTATTGACTACTCTTCTCTTCTGTAATGTTCCCCGGATGGAAGAGCAGTCTGGCTTCAATATCTGTCACCTCACTGATCACCATAGTTGTTTCAGCAGATCTGACTGAAAAGGTGGGTACCAGTTTTCTTCCTCCTTTGTTGCTCTATGTAAGTCTTTCCTGAAGAAACTATGTGATGTGTCAAAGAAGATGACCTTCCCTGATAGGGGAGATCCTGTCTTTGATTCAGAGTATGTGTATCTGTGTTCCCCTTCTGCAACCCCCAGACAAGATCTCAAGGTTTATTATAGTTTCCTTGTAGCACCTACATTCTGATGGGCAAGCTTCAGTAAATAATTCGACTATGAGGCCAAATCACATTGTTGAGGATTCTCCCTAGCACTTGAGTCTGTGCAGTTTTCCTATGGTCTGAACTTGGGATTCTTGCTATTCAGGCTGTGAGTTTTTGCTTAGTTTATTTTCAACATGTGTCTCATCCTCAACTTAGCTGTATTTGAGGCACCCACATACAGAACATTTTTTACTCCATTTCTCCAGAGTTCATATTTCCCATATCCTCTCTTATAGGTTTGGGGAAGAACAGGATCTGACATCCTGACTAAAAGACAGTTTGTAGAATTATAGCCCCAAATTGTAGACTTTGAGGAGACCCCACTCTCTTCAACCTTTCCTTAATTCCTACTTTGTCACATACCAGATGAATTTCTTTAAAACTTCCAGAGTTTTCTGGAATAAGTCAGCCTAATGCTTTTTTAATTTTTACTGTTTGGGGCATTTAGGGTTTTTTTTTTTTTTGTCTCCTGAATGTTAATGTGGTTTTCACTCATCCATCTGCTTCCCATCTTCCAAATTATGATGGCAGATCTTATCTGTTTACTTATACTTTTCTATTTTTCTTTGGGTACTTCTGAGTATATAGCATGTTTGTTTTTGTGTTCAGTCGTGATCATGACATTTCAAAAGGTCCAGTGAAATATGTATGTTCTCAGTACACCCTATGAAAATCGTTTTCTTACTATATTCCATAGACATTTAAATTTACAGTAACTAAAACAAGAAAGAGACTTGGTCTGTTCCTTAATATTTGTTTTGGTAAAGAAGGATGATCCACAGCTAAAGAAATGAACAAGGTCATTTTAGGTAGTTATAAGTATTATGTAAATAACTGGTAAAACAAAAGATAACAGGGTTGCATAAGGAAGCCTCTCTGGTGAGAGTTAAGAGATACATTTATCCTAAATATATAGGTTGCATAAAAACCAGCAATTGGGAGAACATCAATCAATGGCCCAACATCAGCTTTATGAGCAAATAACCACACCAATGACTGGCAAAGTACTGACACTTTTAACTTGGGACCAATCAACAGTTACCTAATTGGTCTTAGAGCCCACTCAATGGAAGGAAACCCATGTGCGGTACTGTAATCATAGCCCACTACACATGGCCAAAGAGGTCATAGATCTTAGAGAAATCTACAAGGCCGTCACATCCCTAGGCTAATATAACGTCTCACTAAGTGCAAAATATGTATCCTTATGTATACATTCAAGTATCCCAGTTACCACTTATCAAAGAAGCCTCTGTTGTACCTGATGGAGATTATTACAGAGAACCAAAGCTGGTCACACATAGACATTATTCTTAAATTTCCCATGCCTAAGTGGCACAGCTGCAATGAAACCTCTATACCCAAGGCTCACACATAGATCAAAGGGTAAAGATGACACTAAAAAAATCTCTCAATTCTCATTAATAAAGCTCACTCAGTGTTGTCCAGACAGCTGGTCATTTACTCCTATGAACTCACAGCAATGCTGACAGCGTACGCAAGTCCTATGCAAACTCAAACCAGACAAATCCCCATGTTGACAGGGGCAAGTGTATAAGAAATCTCAGTACAACTTAAGGAACTTTTGGTAATAGATGGCTGCTGGGAGGGAGAAAGTCAGTGTCTTATAGGGATGGAACTTGTGATGGATCTCGTGGATATGGATAGATAGATAGATAGACCCTTCAAGATGGGGAGAAGTTATTATCTTTTATAGAAAAAAGCAAAACAACGATTTAAATAATGCAGATGACAAAATTCATTCCTGAACTCAGGATGTAACAAGGAAGAAAGTAGTAAGTTATTATAGATATGCTCCAAATGATAATGCCACGTGCTAGTGCTAAAGAAACTAGAAGAGGGATATGTTGTATGTTGGATAAATACATGGAAATAGTCAGGTTTTAAATATCTTATTTTGGGAGACAGTGTGAAGCAGCAAGTTAAACAACTGAGCCCAGGATTTAGAGAAGTTTGACATAAAATTTAAAGATTTGTTACCAGATGGGAGAACCTAAAAAGCCCTGGGGTCAAGTCTGCCACCTTTTTAATAAAGTTTTATTGGAACACAGCCATGTTTAGTTATTTATGTCTGGGGTGGCTTTTGCATACAGTGGCAGAGTTAAAAAGTCACAACACAGGCCATATGGCATCAGTGACTAAAATATCTTCAATCTAGGCATTTATAGAAAAGTCTACTTATGTAGGAAGAACAGAAAATGAAGAAAGGTAAAGGCGAGCACATGTAAAGATCACAAAAGTGAGAGCTATCCATCAAAAATCCTAATAAGAAGGAGCTGGAAGAAAGGGAAAGCCAGGTGAATGTGGCTACGCTCTAAGAACCAGCTCCTTTAGAAGAAGAGAATTCAAGTAACACAAACACCGCTGAGAGAGAGTTACAGTGAGGAAGTTAGGAACCCCCAAGTGGAATTCGTTGAGACCTTAGTGACTATGGAGTGATAGCAGCAAACTCTAATTGGAATAGATTCAAAAGGGAATTCAAGGTGAGAGGTGAAGATCATGCACATGGATGAGTTTTGAGCTTTGTCGTGAGGACAAATAGGGAAATCACTTGACAAGCAGTCAGTAAAGGAGGCACATATCCCTGTACCAGGAAGCAGACTGAGATAGAGAACAACATGGACAGAGTTTTTATGGTTGTATGTTCATAATGAGTACCTGTGGCACAACTGAACAGAGGATAACCATTGGTAAAAAGAAGAAGATGGGATGGAATTTTTAAAATATTAAGACAAGTGAGTGTGGGGAAAGCATACTCAGACCTGTGGGCCACAGGTAAAAGAAGCCCTGGGAGGGAAGGCAATGGCAACAGATGCTACGCTGGAGAAGAAATAGCCAAGGTAATGTAAGAGTTCATCTACTGGAATTAGAAAAGGAACGAGCTATTAGAAGAAAATTAGAAGAAAAATTTTATAGAAATCAAAACAAAAATGAGTCAGAGGATAGGAAAGCTATAGAAAAATGTTAAGTGTTTGTTTGCTCATGTGAACCTACAGCAATGGTTTCAGCATGCACAAGATCTGTGCAAACTCAAGAAGACAAAATCCCAGCACAGAATTGTGGAAATGGGCAACAAGTCTGAACCTTAGTCAAAGAATTATTGGCAGCTGATTACTGCTGGTTGAGAAAGAGCTAATCTAGGTATGCACTGAGGGACACCTGGAGACACTAAGTTGACTCAATATGACTTAATACAGATGACAGAGTATATGAATTCCAGTGAGGTAGGGAGCTGTGTGTAGACACCAATGTAGAAGGGGCATAAAGATGATTAAATTTGTTTAAGATATTCTGCATGGAATATACAAATATTCAATGAAAAATAAAGACCTGTACTTTTAAAAAATAGAGAGTTTTCTGATGAGAGAAGTGAAATAATAAATGGAAGTGTTTCCTAACTTTAAAAAAGTAAAAGAAATAAAAGTCATCTGCTTTGGAAAGGAAAAATTAAAATTATACTATCTTCAAATGACATGATTTCATACACACAGCAACTATGAATAAAAACTGTAAAAACCAATAAATAAATACAATAAAATCAGAAGTAGAATCTACATATAATGATAGTAGGATTTTTAGAACTACAGGTCTGAAATACTTATCCTACCAATAATCTGTGCTCCAACACCCATCAGTAACATTTGTATATGCAAATAATAATCCTGCTAAAAAGATATTAAGAATCACATTTATGATTATTTCAGAAAACATTGGAAACCATAAAGTACTGATGTAAGGAAAGGAAAAAGACACAGACAAATAAAAATGTATCATTTTCTATGGACCAGAAGAAACAATACTTTTAAAAGGTATATACTGGCCAGAATTCAATGTAGTTTTAATAAATGTCTACCAAAATTCCAATGGAATTCTTCACAGAAATAAGAATAATGATCCTAAAGTTAGTTTAGAACTACAAATGACCCTGAACAGTGAAAAAAATTCTGAGAAAGAATAAAGTTGGAATTACAATTACATTATTGATTCATAGTCTTACAAAACTATCATAATTCAACAATAGGATAGATAAGACACTGCAAATACAAATGAGTAGAGTAATAGCCCAGAAATAAATCCATACATGTAGACCACTAATTTTCTATAAGAATTCCATGAGCATCCAACTGAGAAGATTGCTTCTTCAATAAATTATGCTGAATAAAGTGGTTTTTCACATGCAAAAGAAAATCATGTCCTTTTTATAAACTATACACGAATCATTAACTGAAAATTAACAACGCACCCATGGCTGTTAATAGTGGCATGACAGTTATTTTGGTAACAAGTCACTTTCTGACTGGATATGCAGTCGGCTCCACAGGAGGGATTTCATGCCTGGTACTGTAACCCTTGTCAAAAGCCCATGACTGGGGATATCATAGACACTCTAGGGGAACGTACCACTGTTTTGCTAAATGGTCACGCTCTCGGATTGTCTTCTAAATATGTGTGTTTATACCTATATATTTGTGTTGTTTTCAATTTTGCTCAAAAAACTTCATTCTGCAGTGCATAGTGGTCAGTGCAGAGACTGATAACTGTTCAAAGTGTTGTATATAAGTAAACTGTGAGTACTCAACTGTAGATGAATCATCTACATCACCCTCTGTCCATCTTAGTCTCAAGAGATAGCTAGGAAGAAAGGTAGAAAGAAAGTGCTGACAGATGAGAAGAACTAAGACAGCGCATGGCTCCTGCACACATCAACTCATAGCAGCAGTTGTTACATGTGCCAGATCTACAGAAGAGTAAGTCAGTCAAAATTCCAGCATGGAAGGAAAGGGACCTCTGAGGTCTCGCACTTGGAGGAGGAACTATTGATAGGTCATGACTGCTGAGAGAAGGACAGCCATTCTCCTTGGGGGAAGTGGCAGCTAGCAGGTTGTCCAAGCCCCGGTGGACAGCTCCTAATGCACGTGCATCAGCATAGCACCGACTGAACTCGGGGAGTTATTAATGACAGATAACAAAGAGGCTGGAGGGAGGGACCAGCAGTTAAGAACACTGGCTGCTCATCTAGAAGACCCCGATTTGATTCCCAACACCTACCTGGCAGCAAACAACTATCTGTAACTCCAGTTCCAGGGGAATTCGACACCCCCTTCTGACCACCAAGGGCACTGCATGACGTGAGTGCACTTACATACACTCAGGCAATACACTCATATATATAATATAAAAATAATTTTTTAACGTTATAAAAAATTACAGAAAACAAAGAACATGAAATTGAGAAGGAACCTGATGGGGGCACTGGGAGGAGCTAGAGGGAAGTAATGGTTAGATGGATGTTTTCAAAATATATTGCACTGCATAAATATAGGACATTGTAATGAATCAATTAAAAATATTCCTTTAAAAACCATCAGTGTCTTCACTGTAAACCTGAAAACCATAAAACTCCTTAAAAAGAGTGAAGGAGAAATGCTCCTTTAAACTGTCCTTCACAATGTTACTGGAGAGTATATCAAAATGAAGGTTTAATGACTGAATAAATGAATGACTGGTTGGTTGAATGATGGAATGAAGTTCGATCATTAACATAATAGAAAATTATTCATCCTTAAAAATTAAAGAAAATCTACCATAGATATCAGAGTGTAGATGGAACTGGAGGACATTTTGCTGAGTGAGATTACCTTGACATAGAAAGAAAAACACTACACTGTCTCATTTATATATGGATTCTCACCAAAAGAGTGAAATACACAAAAATAGAGAAAAATAGTGTTTATTAGGCATGGGAATGGAGAACAGAAGGAAAGACGCAGAGCTTATAAAGAAGCAGATGAGCACAGTGAACAAATCTGGAGATTTAATGTAAATGAGAAGCACAGCCAACAAAATTGGACTGCACTTAGGGGGAATCCAAAATGCATGGTTTACTTTATTAATGAAGTTTCATGTCGTGAATTAAAAGTGAACAATACAAAACGATCCTGGCAGGGGCTGGAGAGATTAGGGAAGAAAGACAGAGAGAGATTGACGAGTGAGTGCTAAGTTATGGCTCCACAGGAGAAAGCATGACAGCTCCTCTGCAGCTAAGGATAACATAGTCCATGTTTCACAAAGCTGAAAAGAGAGTTTGAATATCTAAACCCTAAAGAAATGAGGAATGCTTGAAGAAAAAGGTATGTTTCATCTCATTTAAACATTACATAGTGCTTGTGTCAGTATATCATATGGTACTCCACAAAGTTACAACTCTGGTTTGAATGCATTCATTGAAAAGTTATAAACAAAGTTAAAAATAAGATTTAATGAAAAAGAAAACAGTTGTGACTCTTTAGCCTATCTGTAAGTTGGAGGTTAGAAGACAACTCTTAGGGAGCCAGTTCTCTCCTTCCACCTTGCTGAGGTAGGGTTCCTCCTGTCCTGTGCTCTGGGTACTCCAGCCTAAATGAACTGCAGCGTCTGAACGACTCTCCTCAGTCTACCTTTCCTCTTCCTGGGATTATACATGCAAATTACTATATGTAGCTTGATATCAGCTCTGGCTATCTAACTCAGGTTGTCAGGATTACTCCAAGACTACTTTTATCTACTGAGGGACCCTAGCAACCTGATTGAAGCAAGTTTTAATTGATATGTCTGGAAAATATTTCTTCATGTTATCACTTAAAGAAACAGTAATCTGCCATGTAATTTTCCATTTGTATCAATATCCTTATAATTAGAAAGACGGAAATATTGGAGGTAATTGAAATGTCTATTGTCTTGGTAGTGGTTATGGCTTCATAGGTGTAGGCATTTATCTAAACTTGTCAAATAATGTATATTAAATTATCATTTTTTAGCTTTTTTTGGTTGGAGAGTTGAGACAGCATCTCACTATATAACCCCAGTTTGTTTAGAACTTGCTATGTAGACCATTCCAGGTTGACCTCCATCTTATAGAAATCCACCTGCATCTGTCTCTGGAATGCTGGGTGCTGAATTTAAATGTATGGGCCACCACACCTATCTAGATTTATTATTATGTATTTGAAATATATATATATATATATATATATATATATATATATATATATATATGCGCACCACATACATGTGTGATGTCCACAGAGGCCAGAAGAGGTATCGGATCCCCTGGACCTGGAGTTACAGATCGTCATAAGCTATAATATGCATTCTGGGAACCAAACCAGGCTTCTCTGTGAGAGCAACAAGTGCTCTTAAGAGTTAAGTCCTGGGTCTGGAGAGATGACTCAGCGGTTAAGTGCACTGACTGCTCTTGTAGATGACCCAGGTTCAATTCCCAGCACCCACGTGATGGCTAGCAACTATTTCGAACTCCACTTCCAGGGGAACCCAGTGTCTGCTTTTGACCTCCGTGGGCATTGCACAGTATGGGTGCAATTACACACACTCAGACAACACACTCATATACATATAAATAAAAGAATAATTTTTGGGGAAGTTAGATCATCTTTCTAGTCACAAATTGTATTTATTAAATTTCTGGTCTTTACTGTATACTTATTAGAATTCCATAAAACTCTTTAAAGTGAAATTTCACAGGAAAATCATCTTTGTTGATGTTTTCAAGTGAATATATTGATTTATTTTAATTGAACATAAAATCCAATGAAGGTTTCAGCACTCTCCATGGAGCGTTTTGAAGCTGATATGTCCTTTATAGATGCCCCTGGCAGAAGGGAGGGTGTCAAGGCTTTTGATGCCCCATTGATCAGTCATTCAAAGAATGCTGCCCCTGGAGGAAGGCCTTGGAATGGGAGTTTAGCTCTAACACCGGAGTGTTGCATTCAGGCAACACTGAACTGTCTGCTAGTGTCATTCTGAGCGCAGGAAGAGTCTTTTGTTCCAAAACAGGAATTGAGGGGGCATGTCCTAGGAGTCACTTCAGAGCCCTTTGAGTATGGAGTTCCCTGTTCTCTTCTGTCATCCTCTTTGACTCTTTTCCCAGAGGTCCTTTCCCAGATCTGGAAGTCACAAACTTTACCTGGAGGCTAAATGCTGCTGCTGTCCCATCTTTTGCCATACCCAAAACGTATGTCTTCTTCCATTCCGAGACAGTGCTATGGCCTTCCACTTAAAGAATCAAGCAATTGTTTGGGTCCACAGGTACTTACTTCACAAGGAGTGTTGGTCCTCATTCATAAAAAATCTAACCCAGAGGAGGTTGAGCATCAAAAAGCATCAATGGCTGATACTTCGTGGAAATGGGGTTTAAAACTAAATTAAGAAAGTGGGAATTTTCATATGCTTACTGTTTTCTCTTGAAGAATTTCTATTATGCGCCTCTTATGTGATAAACAACTTTTGTTTAGAGCCTCTGAAACCTCAAAGTAAAAGCTAGCCATCTTTGTGGTAAGACACGTTCTAGAAGCGATTTGACTGCTGTTTGTGAGAAAAGAGATAAAAAGCCGTCACACTGGAAAAGTTAGATCTTTAATCCAAAGGGACCATGGTTCCCCAATAAGGAAGGGGATTCGGCATCAGACAAATGGAAGGGTACCTGTACTAGAAGAACAGTAGAGTTATTCTGTTGCCTACCAAGGAATGCTGGAGGACACTGAAAGGGAGATACGGCAAAGAAATCAGTTTCCTGTGAGCATTGAGAGAAAGTGTGATCCTGCCAACGCCTTCATTTAAGACTTCCGACAACCAGCTATGATAAAAAAACAAATGTCTGTAGTAAGCCACTTATGATAGCTAATCTTGGTTGTCAACTTGAATGCATATGAAATCAATAAAATACAAGACACTGGACACGCCTGTGAGGGATTCCTCAAAGCAAATTATTTGAAGCTGGTAGACCAACCCTAAATGTGGATGACACCTTCTGATAAGAGCCCAGATCAAAGGACATGGGAGAAGGAAACTTTGCTTTTGGCCTGCTTGCCTTTACTCCTAGCAATACGTTCTTATGTCCTGTTGCTACAGCATTCCTTCACTGTTATTGGAACCAGCTTTGGAAGGAATCTGCTAGACCTTCAGGGCCATATTGGGATTACTGAGATAGCCAGCCTTGTGGACTGAAAAACTACTGGATTCCCCAACTCTCTCGTCTTAGACAGTCATTGTTCACCTTCCTGAACCATAAGCCAATCATATATATATATATATATTTTTTTTTTCAATCAGTTCTGTTCCTTTAGAGAACCTTGGCTAATATATCACCCACACAGTGAGGCTTTATTGGTCCCACTCTTAGGAACTATTACAAGATCTCTGGTTCCTTAATGAACTATAACTTAACATTGTCACCTGCTCCTCAACACTCTTCGATGGCATCTTAAGCAGGTACTGTTAGCTATTCAGTGCTGACTTCATGACCTTTCCTATCCTTTCCAATGTTTCCCTTCTTGTGTGCCCTTCGCTTGGTACACAGTACCCATATTCAAATAGTTGCACTTGAAAGAAAGATTGTGATTGACTTTGGTTCATTTTCAGATACTTACTGTGTAACAACAAGATGCCAGGCACTGAAAGAGATACTGAAAACAGAGTGAGGAACTGAAAGGATTTGCCACTACATTAGTGCTTACTGTAAGTACTCTGTTCCTCCCTAGGTTATATACATATATTGCTGCATAGAAGCCTCACAATGATTCCATGAGATAGGGCTACCAGTGGACCCATTTTACAGGTTAGGAACTTAAAACACAAATAAATTACTGGTCTTTCATAGGTACCAGACAGTAGCAGAATGACAAGTATAACCTATACAGTCAGGCTCCACAGTTGATGGACTTAGTAACTGTGAATTTTTGTCTAGAGAGGAAACAGCTCCTGTTTTAAGAGTGATACAGTTTTGTGTAGGAGCTAAAATATTAAAGGAAGTACTTTATATGTGAATTAGCATCACGATGTAAATGGTGCTAAGTGATATGAAGGGAATTTAACAGCATTAGGAGAGAGGCCAGAGCAGCTGCTTCCCCAGAGAAGAGACATTTAAGCCAATTATGAGTAACATTTCTCCAGGTCAAGAAGGGAGATGGGACTGTCACGGGAAGGAAGCAGCATATACAAGGTCCTGGGATAGAATCAGGTCCTTCCTCCCTTATTCACTCCCAGGTTCAACTGATCACTACGTGGGGTTAGACCCATTCATAAATATTTATCAATCTCTCTATGTGTCCATTGTCACTTCAAGAAAACAGTAATGTCTCCCTGCTGCTATGGGCTCCTCCTAACTACCAAACAAAATGCCACACAGCAGCCACAGTTACAATTGCTCTCTCTTGCTTGCTCTCTCCCTCTTTTCTCTCTCATTCTCTCTTCTTTTTATCTGTTATCTCTCTTTTTCTCTCTCTATCTCTCTGGGGTGTGTGTGTGTGTGTGTGTGTGTGTGTGTGTGTGTGTGTGATTTCTCACTGAAAACTCTTCTGTGGGTTCTCTGACAGTTGGCATGGAATCCCAAGTCATTGTCATGATGCTGTAGATATCTGAGATTTAATGTGACATCCTTTTTTCAGCTCTGATCATACAAACACACGCTTTCTGTCCTTGCTTTTGGAGCACAGATCCTTACCAAATATGTCAGGAGATCACAGTATCTCTATCTACTTCTAATTCTAGATTTTGCTCTGCAGGCTGTAGTGATGAGCCTTGACCAAGAGATGTTCTTTCATAATCCTATCTCTTTATACACAGTAATTGACATAAAATGAAAAATAGTGGCTTTAAAATGACATATGTGAGAGAATGCCTGGAATTCTGGGTGGGCTATGGAAAGGTGCAAATACAGGAGGGGTCTAAATATGATTAATATGTATGTAATGCACAAAAATTCAATTAGCAATAAACATTGAAATAAATTGAGGATCCATCTGAATCACCTGGAGAAGTTGTCAAACATAGGCTGTGAGACCTGTCCTCAGATTATGAGCCCATATGCCAATAGCAAGGAGTGAAAATCAACATTCACAACAGGTGCCAAAATGATGCTGATACTAATGCTGGAAAACAGGGGCAGATCCAGGCACAGAAGCTGACACGTGCTCAACCAAAGTGAGGAAAGGTCTCTCCATCCTCTGGAATCCACAGTGAGGAATGTATGCTAAACAAAGTGTGGTCAAAATCGCTCATCTTCTAACAGTAGAAAAACACTCATTCACAGGATGATATAAAATAGTGAAAACAAAGAAGAAAACAGATATAAGCATGAAAGAGCATTTACAGAGTGAGATTGGAGTCTCTGGGTCCAATGATCTCCAAGACCCGCATTATTTTTATTTAATATGAGCAATTGCATGTCTTTATATTCATTCCTATTCCTTTTACCAGGCCAGGCCCATTTTGCTATCCAAATGAGATTTAAGATTGTTTTTTTTTTCAATCACTAGCAGCAGATTGGTCCTGATAGTAAATGTATGGCCTTCAACACTTTGTGTGATGTGCTCTGTGCCTATTTCTCTCTGCGCCATTGAGATTTAACAGCCTTGGAGAGGAAGGCAAGCAAACTCACAACCTTTCCTGTTCTCATCACCTCTTCCAGGGCTGTTCCCCATCTGGGTGTTTGTCCTGGAAGCCCCTGGCTCCCAGCGTCCTCACATCCTTGCCTATCTAAGTCTTGCTCCGTTTGCATTCAGGTCCTCAAGATTCTTTTCTTATCAAATAAGCAAATTAGATTTTTGCCTTTTCCCTTCTGACATTAACCCAAGCAGATAAGGACTTGTTAAGTTGTTTAATACATGTCCTTTCTACTAAATTCTACTGAGACTTGGATCTTACATATTACTTTAATTTTAAAAACATAAGCTAGATTCATCAAATCAAAAATTTTGATATATGAAAGAATTCTATTAATAGTAAAAAGACACTAACTAAATTGGAGAAATTACTCACAAATACTTTCTCTAGTAGTAGACATGCCATACTTGGATTAGTATCTAGTATACAGAATGAACTCCTACAAATCCAAATTAAATAGCAAACCTAGGAATGTGTTCAACATTCCTAACGTCTGAGAAATGCAAATCAATACCACAATGAGATACCATTTCACACCAATAAGAGTGGCTATTTTAAAAACTGAAAGCAATAAATATTAGCCATAAAGTGAAGATAACGGAACATTTTACACCATTGGTGGGATTAACACAGCACAGCTGCTCCAAAAAACAACATGACAGTGACTAAAAATATCAAATGTCAAATTACTTTAGGTGACAGTTGTTCACCTTTTCAATATGAGCCCCAAAGAACTGAAATCAGAGACTGGAACAGATATTAATTGGTCCATTCTGGTATTATTCTCCACAGTCAAAAGAAGGAAGCCACTGCCTACTAAATAATGAGTGCACAAATAGAAGGTGATACGTTAAAGAAAATAAATCTGTCTTAAAAAGAGATAGAAATTCCAACTCATAAGACAGCACAGATAGATTTGAACATATTAAACTGAATGAAATAACAGCTTCAAAAGGAAAGATTTTGTATAATTTCTTTTTCAAGAAGAGCCTTTGGGTTGTTAAATTCATAAAGACAGAAAGTCAAAGGGCAGTTTCTAGGCTGAAAAGAGGGAGAATGGTTATTTAAAGGCTTATAGAACTTCAGTTGGCGATGTTGAAATTTTTCTAGAAATAGATAGTAGTAGACATTTACATAGGAATGTAAATTTGCTTAATACTGCTGAACCTTACAATTGAACTTGTTACGATAGTAAATTTATGCCACATTTATTTTACTATCAAAAACCCTAGTTAATCAGAAAGCCTTATAACACCTGCCTCATAACTGCTCAACAAAACTATTAAAATAAAGAATGGACAAATCTAATAGTAATAAATCAATGAATTTAAAGGAAATCAATTTATTTAAAGGAAAATAAACAAACCTTGACTATTGATACAGAAGGAAAAGTACAACCTATATTAAACTCCCAAATCCCTTATGAAATTATATATGTATGTGTATATGCACACATTTATGTTTGTATTTATATAAATATAAATAATTTATATATATATATATGTATTAGAATAAATTAATTTTCCTAAGGGAAAATATCTACCATCAAGCATGCCACCAAAAGTAAAGCTTATAAGTTCAACCCATTAATTGTGGTTATTTCTGGTGTACTATTATGGTTAATAGACTTTTAGTTTCTGCTTTATATACTTTGGGTCTTGACATGATCATCAATCATTTCTTGTCTCAATAAGTAATCAATAGCTATGATTTCACTTGAGAACAATAAATGAAAGCTTAAAGTGCAAAGCTTTGTCTTCTTTTATTTTAGGGGAATTTTTTAACCTTTATTTACGACTTGAAATTGAGGACACAAGAACTTTCCATTAGTCTGTTTGGAGGCAGGGTCACACTGTCTAGCTGCCCGTGACTGGTCTGAAACTCACTATGAAGTACAAAACTTTAGCTGTGGCCTACCAAAGCAGATTACAGTTGACTATCATTCCCCAAGTTTGGGATGCTAGGCATCTAATTTAAGATGAACGTATCCTATGCCAGGTCCCCAACAAGGCGTTTTCTGGCACCAGGTTAATTCAGGAAAGGTAATTACTCCCACCATCTGACAACCCACTCTGGGGATTTTTCGGGACAAAGCATATTTTTCAATACAAAACAAAGAACGGGGAGGGTGGAACTTCAGGAGACTAAGCTTAGAAGTAACCTTTGTGGTCTGGCTATTTTAACTCTCCTGTATCCATCCCACATATTGCTCACAAGTTTGTCTAACCAGGAAGCCAGACCCAGGAAAATCAGGCTTCAGGTAGAAAGTGAGAGGTGGCTTTTGACTAGAAGGAAGAATGTTATTGTTGATGAATCATATCCGGAGGACTCTTAGGAGGAACTTCTGGCATCCTCTGCCTTGATTTTGGCACTGACGGGGCAGGAAGTTCACACGGAAGTCAAGGATGAGAATCCAAGGATGAGAATATGGACTCCTCAAGTGTAACAGCTTTTAGTGAATGGGAAGAGATGGGCTATGGAAAATAGTCTGAGTTATGATTTGGCTTGGGAGACAATATGGGGACAGGCGTGGATTTAAAATGTTATTTTCCGTAATTCATATGGCTGCATACTAGTTCCGGATCTGCATTAATTGGCTCTGGGGTTACAGTCAAATTATTTAATTTTTTTTGATATTTTGCTTCCTTATGAACGGAAGAGGCTGGTCGCATGATTTTCATTGTTCCTATTAGTTAAGAGGCAGCGGTTCCATCTCTCACCTTCACAATGCATTGCCTACAGTCTGTGCCTCTGCAAGTAAAGTAGGTCAAGCATGGAGTCCAGCAGTCATGTCCTACCTACATTTTGTCTCCCTTGTGTTATTTTTAATTGTGCCTGTGTATTTGGCCTGGACAAATTATGCCTAGACAACGTGATCCTGAGTGGTGGAGCTGCCTGGTGTGCACAACTGTTATGGATCCTTCCCTACCTGTCCGTTAATTGTGGCATGCAAAGATGAATGCACACACCTGAACTCACACAACTGATGATTATAGGATCTCAGATTTGATCCTCTCTTGTGTGTTTCCAAGTTCTTTGCTTCTAACCACCGTGTGACACTTCCTGAATAAAATGGCTCAGGAGTCCCTCACCCTGCTCCACATAAATTATAAATTCAAGGAAATTAACAGGAGGAAAATGCCTCTCAGTTCCTTTGGCATTTGTTTTATTCCAATCCTTTGTGAAAAGAATGTATAATTCCTCATGCTTTTGAGTCACCCTTGCATAGAGCTTTCATTTCAGAAGCACCTGCATGATCCCCAGCACACATTTGATGTGCATTTCTGAAAATGTGGGAGTTTTCAAAATAGTCTCAATCATTTGTCCAAGAGAAAAAAGACAGAGGAAATGAACAAGTCTTGCTGGTTAATACTTGAACACACATAATTATTAGAAAGACCTGCAGAGAATGTGGGCTGGGAGAATTCCTTTGCCGTATACAGTGTGCTTCTGAGTCATGGGGATTTGCCATCCTCCATATTTCCTGTGTACCCTCCTTTTGGACTCCCTGCTGCTTTAACTAAAGACCTTCATCACAACAGCTTCATGATACATTTCTTCCTTCTTCACTAGTCTAAAGTTGGCTGTTACTAATTCCTTGGTTTTGACATGAATTTGCCCCTGAATCATCTATGGTTTCTCTTCCCTAGTATTTGACCTTGACATTCAGTCTTTCTGATTCTATCTCAAATTACAGGCTATATTCTGAAACAACTCTCTTGGAACATCCTCTGAGATGCCCCTGTATCAACTTTGGGTCTGGGGAGATGGCTCAGCAGTAAAGAGTACTGACTGCTCTGGCAGAGGATCTGGGTTCAATTCCCACCACCCACATGGATGCTAACAACCATCCATAACTCCCCTTACAGGGGATCCTACACTCTCTTCTGACCTCTGCAGGCCTTGCATGACACAGGTGTACTTAACACACATGCAGGCAATACACACACATAAGATGAAAATAATAAAATATAACAAAATATTTTTTCAAAGAGTATCAACTCTTAGACCCCTCCTGCACTGATTCTGCTACTGAGCCCATTTTTCTACCATATGAATTCCAATCCTCTTGGCTTCTTCTTATCATACAGAGTTCGGGCTGGCATGTGCTTTAACACACAATCTAGCTTCTGGTTCTTACCTGCCAAAGACAGAAACAGACTGTGCCTGAGTATCTGGGTGAGCTGGACATAGGACCCAGAAATTTCTGTATTTCTCTTTCTACAGCAATAACTATTTGGCATTCATTCCACACATCATCGTCACTGAACGTCAAGAGCTGTGATAGGGCTTGAGGCCCTCACTCAGAGTAAAAGTCCAAGGCCTAATCAAGCCCTCAATGATTTGAGTCCTCCAAATTCTCCAATCTTTCCATCCTCTCTGGCCACCTCATTTTTCCATGAACATCTGAGCTATGTGTGTTTCTATCTTTGCGTTTTATGCTTGTCTGTCCTTCCTTGAATAATTTTTCTCTTTATGTCAATGTGCCTCATCCTTCACCAGGTTGGCTTCTGTCCTAATTCCATTGCCAGACCACACTTGCAAACATAAGACACAACTACAGCCTCCTTCCCTCTTGACACAAACAACTCTCTGCTTGTTTCTTCTTTCTCTCCTCCTGGATTTTGTCTACTTATTGATTGTGATTCTTCCTCTATTCATTGCTGTGCCTCTGCGTCTAGGAAGCATAGGAATAGGAGCCTTGCCTATTATGACTTACTGGCTAAGTAACTAATTGGAAAGTTACTCAGTCTTGACCCTTGCTTCTTAAAGAGAGCTGAACAGATGTGGGAGCCTCAGCGCCCAATAGAAGTGCTCTGCTGGAGACACAGAGGCAGCCAACCCAGGCTAGGAGAGCCAGGGAAAATATGCAAATTATTACCTACATTAGCTATTTTTTTTTTTGTTGCTGTGATAAAACTTTGTGAATAAGGGAACTTAGAAAAGGAGGATCTATTTAGCTTACGGTTCCAAAGGGGCAAGAGTCCATCATGGCGGGGAGGCATGTCCAGCAGTGGTGGCCAAAGCACAGAGAGATTGGAAATCAAGCAAGGATTAAGAACTCTCAAATTCTGCCCCCAGTAACCCACCTATTTCAGCAAGGTCATACCTAAAACCACCTAAAACCGCATTGCCAACCAGGGACAAAATGCCCAAATACATGGAGCCTGCAAGGTACATTGTCATTCAGACCACCTCCTTGCCTTACCCTCCAGCAGCTGGGGGAATGAAGCATCTTGGAGAGTGTTTGGTGGATGAATGGATGGATGCTGAAGCAGTAGATGAGCAAGTGGTCCCTCCACCCTGTAGGCATTATAAATGCCACTTATGAGTTGGCTGTTAGATGATTGTGTTTTCCTGTTTATCTATTTGGCTGGCACAGTAGCAGGGATTTCACCATCATTCACTCACTAATACATGGTGTGATAAAAGCTGGCATCTACCTGTGAGGAGCAGTTCTCCCTAAAGCTATTCTGAGAAAAACAGGTCCAGTAAACTGAGCTCACTCCCATTACTGGAGACATCTCCAAATGTATTACTGGAAGGGAAGTTAGGAGGCCATTGACATAATACAGTCCTGGCCTTCCAATGGTGATTTGGCAGGCACAAAACCATCTAAGCCCTGGAAACCTGGTGCCTCATCCACCTACTGGATGGCTCAATTCACACTGCATCTCAAGAGACTCCTTTAACATAACAATCCCTCGGAGGAACCAGTAAGGAAGCTAAGGCCCAGAGAAGGAAGATAATTTCCTTAGCCACATTGCTTCTTCAGGTTGGAGCCCAAACTAAAACTTGTATCTGCATTCTGAATCCAGAATTTTCCTTTACTGGCTTGCATTTCAAAACGGTTGTATACCCATAACAAAGAAAATTTAAAGGGCACAGTTGGAAATTGGAAATATTTTATTTTTAATGTATATATTATTGAAATTTGTGTATTTTACTCAAAACTTCTTAATCAGCTTTAGACCCCCTTTTTCACATACATCCTCCTATGCCCGCTCCCCAGATGTCATCCTTTCTGTCATATATGTTAAGGTGCATCATGTCAAGTTAGTGTACCCAGATGTCCAATAGTTGGAAATATTTTAGATGGATGTTTCATAAAACATAAAATGTGACTTTTAAAAATGAAAGCCTGCTCATTATATGATGAATCAATTTCTCCCTAGTGGTAAATCTTAGTCAAAATGCCAGAAGGGTCATTGTGTTCTCCTTCTCCTTACACACACACACGCACACGCACACGCGCGCGCGCACGCGAGAAAGAGAGAGAGAGAGAGAGAGAGAGAGAGAGAGAGAGAGAGAATTTATTTATTTATTTATTTATTTGGTCTTTTGAGACAGAGTGTCCCTGCAACTCCAGTTGCCCTGAAACTCACTATGTTGACCAGGATGGCATTGAACTCAGAGTATGACCTGCCTCAGCCACCCAAGTGCTGGTGGTATGCACTGGGGTGCATTAAAAGGTACGCACTACCATGCCCAGCTTATTATTTTTAGTATTTTAGTTATTATTAATTCTCATTTTTATGTGTATGAGTGTATCACCTACATATATATACACTCATATTGTGCAGTGTCCAAGGAGGTCAGAAGACTGAGTTGAATTCTCCTGATACTACAGTTATGGATGATTGTAAGCTGCCATGTGAGTGCTGGGTCCTCTGTAACAGCAACCGGTGCTCTTAACTGAGCCATCTCTCTAGAAAATAAAATAATAATATGATTTGAATCCCATGTGAGACAGAAATCAGACAACCAAAAAATTTCTTAATCACAGAACCCATTCTCATAAAGGACAAAGGTTAGCATCCTTCAGCATAACTCACCATTTGATGCATACTCATCATCACTTGTTTATGTGGAATGTCAACACAGCTCCCAGAAGCCTTCGCTTTTTATATTAATTTAGTGAATAAAGCAATCCCTTCATCTGTGGTTTAAAATAGTCTATACCAAGAGTTTAGAACAAGTCTGGGAAAAATAAAAGATGAATTCAAAGATTTAGTTTCAGGGTAATGGACTTCATTTTGCATTTTTGTGTATTCACTGTGCATTTTGCATGTGTACAACCTTTCACAAGTGGTAGAATACAGAGTTGAACAAGACTTGACCCTTAGCTCTATCTGCAAAGTGGTTTGGATAAGTGGTTTGGAAGTTCAAGTAGACAAAGTAAATAAGGAAGTTTGACTCATACATTTATAGTGTCTACAAGGACTTCAGAATTGTGAGGAGAGACAGGATTGTGATTCAGAGTATGACAGATGTCGAAAGGTCATAACTGAGTCCTCAGATGCCCAGCCTGGATACATCATTATAAACTATCCTAAAGTGTGTTTGAGGTTACTTGTCTAGCCAAGGTCAGGAGTGAGAATGCAGTTCCCCTAAATCAAGGGTTGTCCTGATTCATTTCTGTCTTGCCAGTAACTAGGTAGACTTCATCATGCTTAGTTGACACATAGCTTATATGTTCTGAATTGTTAACAATGTCAAGTGAAAAATTACACAAGGTAGCAGAAAATAGTAAATGCTTAAGATGTTTTTTAGAATTTATTATATTTTAATTATATATATATATATGTGTGTGTGTGTGTGTGTGTGTGTGTGTGTGTGTGTGTATTTGTGGGAATGAGGAATATTAGCCTGTGAGTATAGTAATAGAGGTTCTGAAGGGAATGTTGCATCCCCCTGGAGCTAGAAATACAGATGTTTGTGAGCTGCATAGTGTGGGTCCTGGGAACCAAACTCCAGTCTCCTGCAAAACCAATATGTGTTCTTAACACTGAGCCATTTAGCCTGGAGCTTAAGGAGTTTCTCCAGACTGCTTGTCTGTCAGCCAGTTTGAATTTCCATGTAGCACAGTATCTGGATTCCAATAAAGACAAGTGTAAACTGTAGGGAACAAGCACCCTTCAAGCTTGTACCATTGTCATAACAGCTCATAATCCAGCCATGTCCAAAACTCAAAGGATGGAGACTCAAAACTCAACCTGCTAATGGGTGACCTATATGGAACACACTGGAATGACTGATCATACCATATCTCTTACTTTCATTTCCTATTGCTGTGATAAACTATGACAAAAGCAACTTAAGATTGAAACACTTTATTTATTGGGCTCGCAATTTCAGGCTACAGTTCAACATGGGAGATAAGTCACGGTGCCAGGCACACTAAGCAGCAAGTCGTATTACATCCATAGTCAAGAACAGAGAGAGAATGAAAGCATGCAGGACTGAGATCAGCTTTCACCTTTCAGGAAGCCCAGCCCAGGGAACAGTGCCACATACAGTGAGCAGGTCTTTCGACTTCACTTGACATCATTCTGATAATCTCCCACAGACCTCCCCACAGGTCAACCTGATCTAGGCAATCCATTCATGAGACTCTCTTCCCAGTGATTCTGGATTGTATCAAGTTGACAATTAAAATGAATCATCACATTATCCATTGGAATTATTATGACCATCTTCACAAGCAATTTGTCTCATTGTCTAACTATTTCTCAGATTCAAAGTATCTTGAGAATGCACTAAAAGCAAAAACACTGATGTAAAGCACAAAAATATCCTGTACTAGTAAAACACATGTATGAGTGAAATCTTCAAGCATGAATCATCTTCATGACAGTGGCAGTAATAGGTGATCTGTTCCAACTTCACAACTTATTGTGGACTAGACTGATATTATGGACAGACAAATGCCTTGGAAATCAACAAACAGATCAGGAAGATTATCATCAATCAAAATCTAGCACACACTCTACTCTTCTCTTCTCAAGATGCTTCTCTTGCTATTTCTAACCCTCACTAATAGCTTGAGTCAATGTTTTATTAGAACTTGGAGTTTAAATCACATACATACTCTGATGTTGGTATAAATTTTCATAGTCAACAACTACCAGACCTAAGAGTGAGGCCACCCAAGATGATACAGGTCTGAGTGAATAGTCAATTAACATGGGTAATTATAATTGACCCCAAAAGAGACCATCAGAAGAAACATACTCACCTCAAAATAGGATGACCCATAAGATTGTGAACAAATGAAAGTGTCTTTTGGCTTGAGGTTTCAGAGATGATTTTAGACAATTACCTGATGCAGAGGAGAATTAGTAAACATTCAAAAGTTGAGATACAGACATGTTGGAGCATTTGTGCCATTGATGTGAAAGGAAAAAGAATTAAACATTTTTTTAAATCCTTCATTTTGCAAATGCAGAATAAGAACTAGGAATCTGGGAAAACATGCTTATCCTTCTTGCACAGAGGTAGCTACAGTGAGTTATTTATATATGACAACTATGGCCAGCATTACTGAGACCCTTACTCCAGAAACCCTATTCATACATGATTCTCTACATCTAAGTAACTGTTGGAATGGTTTGGGAGGCAGAATCTAGACTCTATCTTTTATTACATCCTTATTTGCTATAGCAAATAGGCCATAGATAATGGCCTTACAATGTAATCAAAGCTAGTCAAACTTAAATGATTTTTAGAACAGTTTAAATTAAAATATACTTCCACAAGCATTGTTTTTAATTCTGCGTATTCACTCTCTGAAGAAAGGCAATGATTTTTATCAGTAAATTTACATTTAGCTTTTCTGAACTATATTAGCAACTGTTTGGGTCTTCTGTTGTTGTTGTTCTCATACAGTGTTGTTAGTTTTGTTCTTCCTTCTTTTAATTGCTTTTAGCCTTCCTCAAAGTTCTCTATTATATCTTAAAAACTGAAAAATGTTAACAACTTCAACTCATTCTTCTTGCTAGACTACACATAAGACAAATTCTCTGTGTATGTCTCAGGACCTAGGAAACTCACAGCAAATTCATGCCAAGTACACAAAATATCAATTTTGTTTCTTTGCACATCAAAATGTGCAAATATTTGAGCCCAAATATTTTTTCACAAGCACTCTTCTCCTTCAGTTTAAGCAGATGACTTTTTCCACAAATATTTTTATACAACAAAAGTTCAAATAAATGCCTCTATTTATGAAGCTAAATTTAGATGCTACAAAATTGTACCTTCTCAGTTTCATTCCAGTAAAGTATGAAATATATATTTATCCAGCCCACAATAGGAACTCCTTCTAAAGATGGTTGCCCCATGTCTAGATGCTCCCTGATGACACTGAACCGCAGATTCCTCTAGAGCTCCTGTTTAGCCATCTTCATCTAGCAATTCACTCAAAATGCATTCAGAATCCATTAGTGTTGGTTACTTTTCTCATCCTGTGCTAAGATACATAGCACAGGAACATAAGAGAAAAGGGATATATTTTGGCCCCTGGTTTCTTTGGGTGATAGTACATCTTGGTGTGGAGAGCAAAGGAGAAAGGATGGCTTGGTCTGTGGCAGCAGGCAACACAGGCATGACTCCTCCATGTGGTGGCCACTTGACAAGTTCAGTATCCCACTTCTATTACTTAGTACTCACCTAGCAGAAGTTCCAATACCTCTAAACTGTGCCATCAACTAGGGACTAAATATTCAAACAATGAATGTACAAAGAACATTTCATATTCAAACTAACACCATCTAAAGTAGATTCAGAAATCTAGTCTTTAACATCTGTTTACTGACAAAAGTATAATTTTTAAAACATTTTCTTGTTACAAGAAGACCAGTTGCTAAACTAAACCCATTGCCAGGTAATTAAAGCAAAATATAGCTACAGATTTATGTCAAAATCATGCAGCAAAGGAATTTTGTCCATTCTCCTCCTAGAAGACTGCAGATTCTTTATTTCCCAGTGTTGCTTCCTTCCTGGTTATTTCTCACTGACCCACTGGCCATTTCCTGATCCTCCTGGGCAGGGACAAGGCTATAGCATGACTAAGTGGTGTGCCATGTGGACAGTGGAGGTAGTATTACTGGATAACTCTTCTAGTACCTCAAGACATAGGAAGGACTCAGGCTTTCCAAGCCAGTTTTGTCTGTCTATTGACTCCACAGTGAAAGCCTTGATTATTTTAAGAAGCAGTAATAGTTAAGATAAAGGAAAACTACAGTATGCTAGGGTCACATACTCTTCATGATGAGGCTCTGAGGCAATCTGGAATGCAAAGTGCATGTCTCTACCTCATCACAGATAATTTAAACACAGTCATGGAAAAACAGGTGGTAAACTGAATGGGACAGCATTTGTCCCAGGCATAGTGAACTATACAGTCATATAACTTTCAGAGGTTTCCTTCTTGTGAATCATATTAAAATATATATAGGATATTTGACTTAAAGATCCTAGTTGGAAATAATTTTATTTGATCAGCGTTACATAGGTAAAGGAAAAAAAAATATGTTAGAACGAATTTCCCTTCAAAGCCAAAGTCAAATCGCTTTTTATGTAAATGTTCTGAAGAGGACCGTCTCTCTCCTCATTGTGCAAGCAAAGGGCAGTGGCTCCCAAGGTCCAGTTCTTTGACTCATTCCCGTGTCAGCAGGCTGTTGAATGGGTTTGGTGTTGTTTTGAATGGTATTTAAAGTCCTTCAATGGATGATCCATAGTCTTTAGGTCAATGTTCAACATTCTCAGCTTGTTCCCCAAGGCCTACCACCATGATCTAGTGTGAGTCCATTACGGTAGGCTTATCATCCTCAGGCTTCTCATATTTGTCTTGCTTTTTCTTCCAAGTATGATTAGAAAACACTTGCTATGCCTGTATATGCAATGTATTCCAGAGTCATGAGACTTTGCTGTGCTGTGACTTTGTGCTGGTTTACTCTGTCCTAAACATCTCAGCGGGGCTTGGTGATGCTTGCCTTTAATCCCGGCACTCGGATAGCAGAGGCCTGTCTGGTTCCAAACCAGTTGTGACTACAGTAAGGCCCTGTCTAAAAAAGACCCAAAAATATTCTCAGCCATGCCCTTTATTCATTCAACAAGCATATATTGAATATATATGGTACTTCAATCTCTACTCCTGGCATGTTAACTGACCTCTGTATCCTTGATGTCTAGTATAGGACCTAAAGCATGGTGAGTGCATAATTTAATGAATGAGGCACTTGTATCCATTTGAAGAATGATCAGGAGCTATAGTGGGACAAGAAAAAGCTATCACATGAGTAAACAACACAAAGGAATCATAAGGGCATCTCCTCCTCCTTCTCTTTTTCTTTTCTGTTGTCTATTTTGTCATAAACAGTAATAGAAAAGAGGTCCTGACTTTATACCATTAATTAGGCCTGCATTCCTGATAACCACTTCAATAAGACAATGAGATGTCTCAACAGAAAATTTCAAAGTCGGCACAATCTTAAAACAAATGTCAGGATCACTCTGGGGAATCTGATTAATTAAAAAAATTAAAATAAATAAATAAACAAGAAACAAAACAAAACAAAAAAACTGTAAACTTTGCTTCACATACAAGCCCACTCCAAAAATGCCCCCTCCCCCTCCTCTCCTCACATTTGTTATGTTTCTATATTTGTCTTGTTTTGAATTATGGTCTTTCTACATAGCCTTGGCTCACCTGGTACTCACTGCACAGTTCAACCAGGCCTCAAACTCTCAGCACTCATCTGCCTTCGTCTCCTGAGTGTTGAGTGCTGGCATTACAGGCATATACCACTTTTGGTCCTTTGTAGAATGCATATCCAGGGCCCTTTCAGCTTGTGTTTATGTCTATCTTGTATTTTTAATTGTGATGGCGCCTACTTCTATTATTATGTCCTGTAGCACACTGAGTTATCTGATGACAAAGCACCAGGACTTGTTCATTTGGGAAGCAACTAGAAACTAGCCTCAGCATTTGCTGATTATTAACCTACTGTTTGAATGCATTTTAGTTTCCTAATTTTCATCTGCTTAATTGAGAAATGTAGAGCTATTATTTCTTATATGTGATGAGTGTTTCAATGGCCATTTCCACATCAGCCTTTAGTCACGAGTCATTTTAATTTCTCAAACACATCCAAATCATTTTTCGTTAGTTCTCTTCCTCCCAAATATTCGGAAACAACAGCCTTTTCCCCAAATGTGCACACAATACACATACATACATCTTCGGTGTGGATGCCTCTTTCTCATTCTTCAAGCACTAATTTAATGTCAAAATTTCTTAGAGACACTTTCTGGGACCACCTTCTAGAGTTAGGCACTTCCCTAGTTGATATTCTATACATGATATTCTAACTCCTTCTGTGTATTTTTTGCTTAATAACTATATGCGCATTTTGTTTACCTACCTGTATGTCATGTGTCTTCCAATTCTAATCTGCATGATGGTATAGAGACTTATTGTGTACGATATTATATATTTGGTGTTTGACATAATATTTGGCATATATTTGGTATCTAGCACAGACTTTTGACATATGTGAACTTCAATGTATTTTTACAAAACCTGCTATCTCTTTGAAACTTTCCTACCATCCTGAAAAATGGAGATAAGGAAGGATGATTCCTGTGCTATGTAACAGAACTCTTGAGTTATAAGGTACTAACCCTCACAGCAGGTTAGTAAAATGTGAAAATGTGATTCTAATCTTCTGATGTATAGCTCACTTTTTGCAGCCCCAGGTCAGACTCCCGCTCTGTATCCAATCTGTTTCCAGTGTGGAGGCAAAGTTAACAAGTGCCCTTAGCATGACTTTGAGCAAGGACTTCTCAGGACACACTCAGAGGGGATCTCAAATGCACACTTGGGCAAGCCACCGTCCGTCAGCAGCAGGCATGTACTGTGGACTCTGAAAGGGGAAACCTGCTCTGTGTCGCAGTTGAAAGCACCACTCTGGATATTTAAAGCAAGCCCTCTTTTAAAAAATTAATGACCTGAAAGGGGAGAGAGAGAGAAGCGCCTATGTAATGTGGAAAGAGGAGCTGGATGACCACAGCCCTGGTCCCTCTCCAGATGATGTCATCATCAGTGAAGATAATTCATTGTCCTAACTGCAGAAAGGCATGGGACAAGATGTCAGTAAAGTCAAAGGTTTGTGGTCACAAAACTTAAGAGAGGATAGCTTTTACTACATTTATCTATCAGGGGTGTGTGTATGTGTGTGTGTGTGGGTGTGTGTACCCACAGTGCATTTGTGGAAGTCAGAGGACAATCTGTGGGAATTAATTCTCTACCTCTACATCCCAGGGATCAAAAGCTCAGGTTGTCAGGTTTGGTGGCAAGCACCTGCAACCACTGAGCATTTCACTGGCCCAAGGATTTTTTTTTTAATTTGTTTTTAGAGAATTTCACACATACACACAATGCATACTGACCACTTTTACCCCCCTTCCTCTATCATCTCCCTTACTACCTTGGTCTACTCCCCCATTCCACACAAATCTCTCTCACTTTCTGATCTGTTCATTTTGTTTTATGATCCACAGTTTAACCAGGGCTCTCTAGGTGACCATGGGAAAAGGCATCATTGATCATGGGACAATTATCTTTTAGAGCCTGGTGGACTTGGCAGTACATACACACCTAAAAACAATGATTCTTCCTCTCCCAGAATTTATCACTAGCCAATAGTCTAACAGCAAATGGTAGGGCCATCTGACACCCTTCCCTTTCGATAACTGATTGTTAACAGAGTCAGTGTGGGTAAGCCTAAGGCAGGTAGCCATAGCTTCCAATGTTTGTATCAAGTCTAGAAGATGGCATTTTCCAGGCCTTCCATCCTGTCTCCTGTCTCCCTGAGGACTGAGGAAGAGGGTGTAAATGTCTTATTTAGGGGTGAGCCCACACTGTCAATTATTCTCAACAATTTGGGCGGCCATGGGTCTCTGTGTTTACCACTTTTTATTGAAAATAGAGACTTCTCTGTTGAAGACTGGGAACAGCTTTAGTTTCTAGGTATAAGCATAGATATTTAGAAAGTAGTTTGCTGTTATTTCAGTTTAGTTGAACAATAGTAATAAGTTTCCCATCTAAGCCTGTGACCTCCGTATGACTGGATTATTAGCAGTACTAGGCATGGGTCCCCCCAATTCAATAAAGTGGGCCTCAAAACCAATCAGAGATTTGTTGGTTACTCCCATAACAGTTAGGCTGCTATTATACAAATGGCTATGTCTTATCTGGCAGGTTGGGGTTCTGGTTTATATGATTCGTAGCTGGGAAGACTAATGAATGGCGCCTTTCCCCAATAGTCCACACAGCCCATGCAGCACTTTGAATGCTGAATTGGACTATATGGATGAGTTTCCACTTTTATTCCAGCTCGCTTCTTCTGTATGTGGCATCCGGGGTATGTGGTGTCTTCCATAATATGATGTCATCCGATAGTTCAGGCGAACCAGGTGAACTGACAAAAACGCATTGTTTGGGGATTTCCTGGAACCTTCCCTGACCAACTCCAATGAAGGTATCTCACACCTGGGACCGGAGCCTTTGTTTGGCAACCAGCAGCTCCTTCCAGTCATGCGGGGTAACTCCCTTAGACTCCTCTTTCGTGTTTTGATTTGATTTCAAGATGGGCTAGCAGGCTTCCTTGTAGTTACGCCCTTCATCAAGGTTAATCCTTTCTTCTCCTAGGCGCCCTTGTTTCCCATTCCCACCCGTAATCCTGCTTTCCTCCATGCTTAAAATTTTCATTTTTCTTTCCTTTTACCCGAGTTCTTCTATTCACCTTCCTATAACGTAACCCCTTATACCCGCGTCCAAGTTTCCTGACTTCCAGAGGTTCTTCATGCTAACCAAAAAGGACTCAAAAGTTGAGGCTAAGATTCACATATGAACATATGGCACTTGTCTTTCTGGACCTGGGTTACCTCGTTCAGTATAATTTTTGTAAGTTCCATTCATTTCCATGCAAACTTCATAATTTCAATTTTCTTACAGCTAATAAAATTCCTTGTAATGGCTTTTTCCAATCAATGTATTTACTCCACTCCAAAACATTTTTCCATAGCCAGTTTGGTGTTTAGAACTATTAATTCTTTTTATTACTTCCTTCCCTATGAACTTAATCCATTGCCCAGTGCTTCTTGAAAAAAAAGACGATAGATGGCTTGCAAAGCCTTGTGAGTTATCATAATGACCCATTTTTTCCTGTCTTTCTTTATAGACACCTTACTTCACTCTTTTCTTCAGCCACACCACTTTAATTTTAATTTTCGGGAACATTCCAGGGCCTTTTCTGACTCTGTACTTTCACACGCATTCTTTCCACATGGAAGACTCACATTCTCACTTAAAAGTGGTGAATTCTAATTCAACTTTAGGCCCAAATTCTGTGCAATGAAATCTGTTAATATACCTCCTCATCAAAATCAGTTAGCATCCACCTACACACAGACACAAGCCTAGACAGACACAGACACAAAGATGTAGACACACGGACACACACACACACACACAGAGTATCCTTTGTTGTAACAACCTAGCATCTCTCTCCCACATGATAGACCATTTCTATTTATAACCAAGTACATTTCAATGGCTAATCTGATAGTTAGTTGTTATGTAGTGATTAGAAGTACTGGTTACTTCATTTAAATGCATTTTTATTCCCAGAGATTTGGGAACAGTACATGGTCAGTAACTCAGAATTCTGATAGAGAACACAAGAGGGAAAGAGAGAGAGAGAGAGAGAGAGAGAGAGAGAGAGAGAGAGAGAGAGATCCTGAAGAAGAGTTTCCCAGAGTAGAGAGGGACTGAGGCCCTGGGGCAATGTTCTCCCTCCCAGATGGATTTCCCTGGTGTTTACGTTTTGTTTTGTTTTAACTGGCTTATGAAGTAACAGGTTTCTTTATGGCTTTTTCATGCGTGTTTCATTTTGGTTTGTTCTCCTTCCTCCTCCATTTCTCCAGCTCTTCCTTTCCCTCTGCAGCATTTCTCCCCCAGTATTTCTTTCTGGTGTAAAATTTCATGTCCCAATCATCTTTCCCACTCTCTCCTTTAAAGCCTCTCCTTCCCAGTCTCATGGTCCACTGTCTACTTCCTTGGCCTATACCAACATTTACTCCCACCTAAATGCAGGTATTTAACAATCACGCATTAGGATCCATGTATGAAATGAGATACAGCATTTTTCTTTCTGAGCCTGGATTATCCTGCTTATGTTTTTTTTTTCAACTTCCATCCATTTCCTCCAGATTTCATAATCTCATTTTTCTTGATGGGTTTCATAAACTTCCATTGTTCATATTTACACTTTCATTATCCACTCATCAGTTACTAGACATTCAAATCCATTTCTTTCCTTACTACTGCGAATAGAACAGTGATAAACATGAGTGTGTAAGTGTCTCTGTGTTAGGATGTGGAGCACTTTGTGTGTACGCCTGAGTGGTATATCTGGGTCATGTGGTAGCTTTACTTTTAGTTATGTAAGAAACCTCTACCCGGGTTTACACAGTGCCTGTGTTAGTTTTGCTACTACCAATCATGCATAAAGCTTCATATACTTTCACCAACTTTTGTTGTCATTTATCTGTTTTTGAATGATAGCAAAGCTAACTAGAGAGAGGTGGAATTCCAAAGTTGTCTTAATTTGTATTTTCTAATGAGTAGGGATATCGAAAGCTTTTCTAAATATTTTCTTGACAGTAAAAACTGAGTTATACATAGATGCTGGAACAAGGGTATACATTGTATGAAAGGGGATCTGCCTTTGAAGGAGTTTGTCAAATAATTGGTGGGGAAAAGTTTTAATGAGACTAAACGTTGGTTGAACTTTGTCCATCCTTATACCACTTTCCTGGCCCACCCACCTACCTCTTGCCTCTGTAACATTCTTCTAGGTCTCCTGGAACTAAGACTGATAAGAAATCAAGCAGTTTAAGAGTCAAGCAATAGCTTCCTTGCTTAAGTTGTTTGTTTCTCAACAATGTGAAAGAAATCTTCATGTGTATGTTCTAAGAGAGAGCTCCATGTGTGTATTCTCAATATTTTGCCTTTAAAAATCAAACAGAGTTCAATGAGGACATTGAGTGAATGAAGTTTACTACTGCATTCTTTTAGAGAAAGGATTTGCTTTGCAAATAAATAACATTGATATCGTCGCAAAGAATGTTTAAACACCATCAGAGAACAAGCTCTTCTCAAGCACATTACATACCAACTACTGATAAACTTGTTACAAATCACTCCTTTTTATTTACTGAGACACTTCCCTAGAGACCTCCTTGGCAAGTAGTGTTTGAATTAATACGTTTTCTTCAAAAGACAATCTACATTTGTTTTTGAAGGTTGAGTAATTCAAGGCATTATAGATTTATAGAATAGGTCTACATTAGTCAGAATTAAGTAGGCTTCTAGTGTTTACATAATGCTTTCCATCTGGAAGTTTAACAAGAACCACCAAATAAGAAGGCATTTTTGTCCTGCTTTTCTGATACATAGCTTCACTCAGTGTAGCTGAAAGCTTGAATTAACAAGGAAACATGCTCAAGGAAATAAATGAAAAAACAATTAAAATGAACCAAATTCCACATTGTACGATATAGTTTAATATTTTCATTTCTTTAAAAATTGACCATGTTATTTTTTAAAAGTGTCAGGATATAGTGATACCAAAGACACTAGAGTGCTCTACATGCAGTGCTATGCCAGCACTTAGAGAAATGTAAAGGAACTAAAAATCCTGTCTCAACGTTTCAGATCTTATACTTATTAGAGAAACAATAGAATAGAGGCATGAATGCCTCTACTAATATAGATCAGTGAATACCCTGAGACATTGCCCCTGGGACCATTTGACAATGTCTAAGGCATATTTAGTTTTCAAATTTTGAAAACAAATACCAGTGAACTGGAGAGATGGGTCATTGGTTAAGAACACTGGCTGCTCTGGAAGAAGACCGGAGTTAGAATTCTAGCACCCATATGGTGTCCAATAACCATTTGTAATTCTAGTTCTGGGGTATCTGCACTCCCTTCTGTTCTCCACAGGCATTACATACAACATAGATGTACTTAGATACATGCGGGCATAACACTCATACATATAAAATAAAAATAAATAATATTAAAAAAAAAGCAAATACCACTGTCCTCTAGAAGGAAGAGACCAGGAATATTACCCAAACCGCAGTGGCTAGGACCCCCCTATATCGAAGAATTATCCATTATACGTAGTCAGTAGTGTCTATGTTGAGAACTTAGAGGTATTATATAAAATCAGTAAAAGAAGGGATCCTTCAGTATAGACCCCTTGTGATCTTGTGTTTCTGAACCATTGGATCATAACAAAAGGCTTTGCATATTAAAGCAGTAATTACATGTTTAGTTCTTTTATGACTAAGTAAATAAGTTTGAAGCATAAAAAAGAAACACCCACTAATAAATGTTCATCATTAAACCATCTAGCTCTATGTTTTGCAAATGTTAATTTTCAAACCACTAACACACTGCCTCCATGAGAACCACAGCAGGCTTACGATGTGATGACATTATTCACCGGGCACTTTATATAACACACACCATCACGTAGAGAAGCTCCGGGTACAGAGCAATTCTCTATTGTCCCTGTGAAAATGCAAGCATATTTACCAATGACATTAAAAACAGTGAATTTACTCACCATTTTGCCCTATACAGAGAAAAATCTATTCCAACCCCGCTCTAAATAACAAACTTTATCTTATTGGAAAAGCTCAAATAACAATCTCAAAACATAAAATGCAGGGAGATGGCATGTTAGGTAAAGAGCTAGCACACAAGCATGAGGACCTGAGTTTGATGCCTAGAACCTACATAAAACTGGCAGGTGTGATGGCAAGTGCTTGTAACCTCACTGCTGGGGGGACAGACAAATCCTTGGAGCTCACTATCCAGCTAGTCTCACCTTCTTGGTGAACTATGCAATGGAAGATGCTGTTTCAGAAGAGGTAGCTAGCTTTCCTGAGGAAGACACCCAAGATTGTCCTCTGGCCTCCACACTTATCTGTGAAGGGGCTCCAGGTCACATGAGCACATACACAATCATATACAAAGAGGAAAAGGAATATTTCCCTTTTGGATAGCTCTGGTCTTTGAGTAAGCCCTGTATATTGCATGTTTTTTTTTTTTTGAAACTCTTGAATGCTAAGTTTCCTGTAGGCACATCTTATGACAGGCAATATGTCCACAGAAACAATTCCAGGAAATGAATCTGAGAATAGAGGTTATAATCTCACATTCTGCTGAAATTGTCTGGAGATGTGGTAATTAATGTGGCCATTTTGAGTCCTTGTTTCATTACTAATGGAACACTAATTCAGACAAAAATGTCAGTGGAACAGTAGTATTTCGTACCTTCATACTTCAGAGAGTGTTTTTAACCACTTAGCCATCTCTCTAGCCCCTTACTTATTTTTCAAAGATTTTGACTTAAATTGTGTGTGTGTGTGTGTGTGTGTGTGTGTGTGTGTGTGTGTGTGTGTGTGTTATACGTTCATGTGAGTGAGTCCAGGCATCCTTGAAGGCCAGAAGAGGTACTAGATCTGCTGGGGCTAGAATTATAGGGAACTGTGTACCACACCATTAGATATGACAGCTGGGAATAGAACTTGGGTTATCTGCAAGAGCGGTTCATGTTCTTAACTTCTGTACCATTTATTCAATCACCAGATTTACTTTTAATCAACATATAAAAACACATTGTGCATACTTATGGGTCAGCATGGGATGTTTCAATACATGAGCAAACTGTGTGAAATACAAACCAGGATCAGCCTCTTTGTTCTTTCACATAGTCATTATTTTTTCATGGTAGAAACAAATTCCTTTTTCTAGTTTTTTTTTAACAAATGTTGTCTACAGGTCCCCCTGCTGTGCAATATCATACCATAATGTCTTTCTTCTATGTAATCGTACCAGTCTGTATTGGTCAGTCATTCCACATCTCCTCCTCCATCCTCTTAAGTCTCTGCAGTCTCTGGTACTCACCATTCTCTACTCAATATCTCAGAGATCAACTCTTTTACATTCAACATTAGACCATGTAGTACTTGCCTCTATAGACTAGCTTATGTAGTAGTGGTATTTCAACATCTACGATTCCATTCATAATATCACAAATGAGAAATTTTTACGTACTTTGTGGCTAAATACTACTCCATTGTGTATATACACCACATTTTCTTTCCCTCTCAGGTGATGGGCACATAGTTTGCTCAGATTTCTTGACTATTATGAATAGTGCCTCAATAAATGTGGGGATAGGGATATTTCCTTGGCATACTGATTTCATTATTTCCACATGTAACCCAGTACTAGGATTCCTAAATCATATAGTAGTTCGAGTTTTAAATTTAGTTACCCCATACTATTTTCTGTATGGCTGTAATAATTTATGTTCTCACCAACAGACTGGAAAGTTCTCTTTTCTCCACATTCTTGTCAACAGTTGTTATTAATGTATTGCTTTTTATGAGCTATTTTATTTTAAAAATCAAAATAATCCCAGCTATATTTTCAAAGTTATTCTGCATTTCCACCTAAAATAAACACTTTTTTTAAGTGCTTTTCAAAGCACTCATTTATGGAAACTCAAGTCCATGAACCTCTTGCTCTTTTTGATCATTCTTCCCAGTTTCTTTAATCCCCAAACCACATCAGAGATAAGGTTGTTACTAAATAGCTACACTAACTACCCAGAAAGCTGCTTCTATTAGATGACTTAGATAGATAGTCAGTTTTCTAAATGATTGACACTGCTTCAGGATATTATTAGTTCTCTAAACAAAATGTGTTGCTTAAAATATAGCAATTAGGGGGCTGGGGAGATGGCTCAGCTGTTAACAGCACTGGCTGCTCTAGCAGAAGACCTGGGCTCGGTTCCCAGCATCTACATGGCAGCTAACAACCATCTGTAACTCCAGATCCAGGAGGACCTGACTCTGTCTTCTGACCTCTGTGGACAATGCATGTCCCAGGTGCACTCACATACATCCAGGCAGTACACTAATATACACAAAAATAAACATAATAATTATTTTTACTATAGTAATTAGAAAATCATTGTTGATTCTTAAATGAAAACGCAGCTTTCATTATTTTGTAGGAGTGAAGGAAACCTTAAATGGTGTTGAGAAATTACAGTGCATCTTATCATTGAATTTCAACATTAGCCCTTTAGGTAAGCCTGGTTATTCACATGATAGCAAGTTCATAGTCACTAAGCCAGTAAAAAATCAAGCACAAAGCTAACCCATGTCTACGACTAAGGGGAGATGGAACTATTTATCTTTCCTATCAGTTTTCATTTTTAGAGTCCATCTGGAAAGATGTTGCAGTAGGATAGCAAATTGTCTTTTCTTTTTTTTGGTCTTTTTTGAGACAGGTTTGCCTGTAGCCCCAACTGTCCTGAAACTTTCTATGTACACCAGGCTGGCCTTGGATTCACAGAGATTCACCTGGCTCAGCCTTCAGAGTGCTGGGTTTAAAGGCATGTGCCACCATGCCAGGCTGTGAAGTGAATCTTAAGCAACAAGGGATTCAAATGTTTGTAATATTTTATCCCCCAGTTGAACATCCAACCCACCAATGACTAAGGCATCTGTTGAAATAGATATAAATTTGCTTATTTTGTAATAACAGACTTGATTTGTTTAAAAACCCTTAGAGATTAAAGGGGGACATCTTTAAAATACCTGGAGTAAGATCTATGAGGTTCTAAGTTCTCAGATTGATGTTAGGCGAGCCTATTAAACATTTTCTTTTAAAACTAAGCACACCAAAATAAATGAAGCAGGGCTGAAGAGGTGACTCAATAGTTAAAAGCACTGACTGCTCTTACAGAGGACCTAGGATTGAATCCCAGCATCTACATGGTGACTAACAACCAACCAGAATTCCAGTTCCAGGGAATCGAATATGCTCTTCTGACCTCCATGGGCATTGCACAACATGGGTGCACTTACACATGTGCAGGCCATGCATTCATACACTTAAAATAAAAATAATCAATATTTTTAAAAAACACATTGAAAATAAATTTTAAAACACCAAACTTTGCTTTCATCAATACTCTTTGAATGACTTTTTTAATGATAAATCTATTCAAGATAACATTACCAAATGTAATTTGAATTCTAGTCTTCCTCCTTAGTAAAACTCCAATACAGTACTGCTATAAGACTTAAGGCAGATGAAGGATTTGAAATCCAGAGCATTAGACCTGGTGGTTAAGACCACTAACTGCTCTTACAAGAACCCCAATTCAATTCCCAACACCCAAATCATGGCTAACAACAACCATCAGTAACTCTAGTTCCAGGTGAACTGAATGACCCCTTCTGACCTCAGAGGGCATTGCACAACACAGGTGCACTTCCATACATACATACATATAAATAAAAATAAAATACTAAAAAAGAAAGTCAACATGAATGTGCCTTGTGACCTATAAAACTTCCATAAATATTAGCTATTATTCAAAGAGAATTTTAGATGCTACTTGATCAAAATGTCACACTTAACAATCTCAGAGATGGGAGCAGACTCTTTTAAGGTTGTCAGTTTTTAGTAATAAAGCTCAGGAAAGCATATTTCAAAGGATATATGGTATTCTAACTTTCCAGATCATTCACTTTCAGAAAGTCTAAGTTAGCAAAACTTGATAGTAAATTAGGATCTGGAAC